>JAHFWL010000798.1:0-56013 GCA_021292165.1 Shinisaurus crocodilurus | reverse complement strand
CTCTTGACATCGAGCACAGCCTGTCGACATCGAACATCGCTCTCAACATCGAGAGGGCTCTGTCGACATCGAATGTGGCTCTTGACATCGAGGAGAACCTGTCGACATCGCTCTGACATCGAGCGGGCTCTGTCGACATCGAACATCGCTCTTGACATCGAGCGGGCTCTGTCGACATCGAACATCGACATCGAGTGGACCTCTGTCGACATCGAACATTGCTCCGACATCGAGGAGAGCCTGTCAACATCGAACATCGCTCTCGACATCGAGAGGGCTCTGTTGACATCGAACGTTGCTCCTGACATCGAGGAAAGCCTGTTGACTTTGCTCTTGACATCGAGAGGCTCTGTCGACATCGAACATTGCTCTTGACATCGAGCGCAGCCTGTCGACATCGAACATCGCTTTGACGTCGAGAGGGCTCTGTCGACATCGAACATTGCTCTTGACATCGAGCACAGCCTGTCGACATCGAACATCGCTTTGACATCGAGAGGGCTCTGTCGACATCGAACATCGCTCTTGACATCGAGCGGGACTCTGTCGACATCGAACATCGCTCTTGACATCGAGCGGGCTCCATCGACATCGAGCATCAATCTCGACATCGAGCATCACTCTCGACATCAAAGAGAACCCATCAACATCAAACGTCGCTCTCGACATCAAGCGGCCTCTGTCGGACATTGAGCATCGCTCTCGACATCGAGGAGACCAGATTGTCAACGACTTCGCTCTTGACATCCAGCGGTCTCTGTCTACATCGAACATCGCTCTCAACATTGATGAGAACCTGCCTTATTCTGACTCAGTTTCTGCAGTGTACAAATTACTAGGCTCTTCTCCTGATTTGCAGGTGGAATATAAACTGTCCACTTTACCAACTGAAGACCTAGATACATTTGCAGACCATGTGATGAAGATGATGGCAGCCTTAGGCATAGAAACTAATGTCGAGACACCTGAGATAGAAGACCCAGTGTACAGCAACATCTATTCTACTAACGGTAGCAACTACCAGGCAATTATGGTGAGGTATCAGTTATCCCTAACTGGAAAGTTAGGGAACATCTGTGATTACCTCCCAGAGGAAAAGAGAGACTTGCAAGAGACTACAAGCGGAGGTCATCAGTATGGCAACCCTGCAGATGAATAACGCCAGACACCAAACTGATCGCCATGTCAGGTCTCTGATTAGTACCATCTCACTTGGACGTCATGTATGGCTAACATCAAATGTTAAAGCTCACATAGAAGACCTGTTTGATGAGGAAGGTCTATTCCATGAGAATATGGATGATTCTTTGGACACAGTCCAAAAGGCTAGCGTCAATGCCCAGAAGATGAGTTTCAGTACACTGCCAAGGCATAGGCAGTACAAGCCGTGACAGTGGAATAGGTTCACATCTTCCACAGCTCCTTTTCAACCTCTTTTTAAATGGGAGGACAAGATGCATGTTCACATAATAGTCAGTCTGCAGGACTAAGGAATGCTTCCCGCAGTTTCATTACCAAGGCCCTAAGAAAGCCAAGTCTTCCGTGAAACGGAGTTTCTTGACTCCTCTCGAATTTTAGAGGACTTGGCGACTACATTGGCCTTGACAAATACACAGGACACGACGACTGGCTGGTCGTCTATTCATCCAGACTACGTCTTCAGTCTGCACTTCAGACAACCTTGTCCATGCTCGATGATCTCGGCTTATGTCTAAACATCAAAAAGTCAGTCCTCGATCCTGCAAAGGAACTGAATTTCATAGGAACAGTTCTCAATCCAAAGGATGGCTGGGCATTTCTACCTCAAGACAGAGTAGACAAAATACTTACCATCTCGGAATGCCTGTACCGAGCTCCTTTGTCCTCAGTAAGGTTGATCCAACGTCTTCTCGGCCATATGGCATCAACTGTGCAAGTAATGCATTATGCCCACCTTCACATGAGAACTCTTCAAAACTGGCTTATCCGCTCCTTTGACCTGCAAAGACAGGCACCTTCCACTCACCTCACCATTCCACGGAACACCGAAACATCTTGTTGTGGCGGATGAGCAAGAGCGTTCTCATCAAAGGAGTGCCTTTTCATCCACTAACTCCGAGGGTTCTGACAACAGACGCCTCCCTCCTGAAATGCGGAGCGCATTGTGCAGGCCACGTAGCTTAAGACACGTGGAACTCTGTTGAGTGCAAGATGCACATCAGTATATTGGAGTTGATGGCAGAGTGGAATGCCGTGAAGGCACTAGAGTCTCTTCTTCACAGCCAACACATCCAGGTTGTCTCAGAAAACATGACCATGTAGCCTACCTCAACAAAGAGGGTGGAACGAGGTCGATGCAACTCACAAGGCTGACCCTCAGAATTTTCAACTGGACAATTCCAAGACCCATGTCTCTCATGGTGCTTCGCATCGCAAGAAAAAACAACACACTAGCAGATACTCTAAGCAGAGTCTCCATGCAGTCACACGAGTGGCAACTGGATGCAGAGATTCGCAGTTGAATTTTCTCAATCTGGGGTCAACCGAAAGTAGATCTTTTTGTCACTTCCAAAAACATGGCCTACCATCTTTTTTGCAGCAGGGCAACATCGGATCCCAATCTCATCACAGATGCCTTCATGATGAAATGGGCGGGTCATCTGTATTACATGTTTCCACCTCTTCCTCTGTTGATGTGAGTCATCTCAAAAATCTGGAGGGACAGAGCAGACTGCATTCTTGTAACACTGTGGTGGCCACGGCAACCATGGTTCCCCCAGCTCCTGCACCTTTCCGAAGGAGAATACCAGTTGCTCCCGATAGTGCCAACACTGCTAACTCAAGCTCAAAGCAACATCCAGCACCCAGATTTGGATAGCCTAGCATTAATGGCATGGCAGATTCGATTATTCTAGCCCAAGACTTACCGTCACCGTTACAAACTGTCCTGCAAGCTGCCTACAAGCCGTACATGAGAGCATCTTATGCTAGGAAATGTAACAAAATCTTAAATCCTGCACAGTACAAACTGTACTGGAATATTTGCATGCTCTGATGGTGTGAGGTTTAAAATCATCCTCCATAAGGGTATACTTGGCAGCAATTTCAGCCATTAAGCCTTATGTTACCTCGGGGTCAATCTTCACACATCCGTTGGCGAAACCTTAATTTTGAAAGGCTTGAAGAACATCATTCCTCCAATCAGGAATTTGGTGCCAGGCTGGAATCTGCCTCTGATGCGGCGTGCACTGACTCAGAAGACTTTTGAACCACTAGCGACTATTGATCACAGGTTTCTCACATGAAAGACAAGAAGATCTGGCGAACTCTGTGCACTCACAGTAGACTCACCTTATATGGTGTTTCATAAGGACATAATAGTCATCTGTCCAGATCTCAATTTACTACCAAAAGTGGTTTCAGACTTTTCATACAGGGCAGGACATAGTGTTGCCAGCGTTTTTTCCAAAACCCGTCTTCTGACATAGAGCAGAAAATGCATACACTGAATGTCCGACATGCCCTAGCATTTTATAAAGAGCGAACAGCTTCTTTTCGACAAACAAATCAACCATTTGTATGTTATGGTGGCAAATCCCCAGGTCTTTCTGTTTCAAGGCAGAAATTTGCCAAATAGATAGAAGTTATTACATTGGTATACCAGCTTTCATGCAAGCAGTTGCCAGGCCCAGTAAGGGCACATTCTACCCGAACACAGTCAACATCCGTGGTGTTTGGGAAAGGCCAAAGCTCTATAGAGCAGCAACCAGGGCCGCTCCATCGACATTCATCAAGCATTGCAGACTTGATATTTGAGCTCGGGCTGTGAACACCTTTGGAAGGGTGGTTCTATCATCGGTATTGCAGTGACCAATGCCGCCATCCCACCACCGGGTGGATCAGCTTGTTACTCTGCCCATATGTGTGATGCACAGAGACCACGAAGAAGAAGGACAGGTTGCTTACCTGTAACTGTAGTTCTTCGAGTGGTCATCTGTGCAGTCACACAACCCACCCATCCATCCCCGCTTGGCGTCATTATCGATTTCAATGGACCTGCCAGTGGAGACTGGGTGTGTATTGCTCCAATTCATGTCATTTCTAAATGATAATGGTTGTTTTTTTTTTGGTATTACTATAAAAGGGAATGTCAATACCAACAGTGAGTATCTCTCGGTTCATGGGGCCGCAATAGGCGGTCTCAGAGGAACTGAGGGAATGGGCGGGAGCCGCGCTAAGGAGCACGCGCGAGGGGGAGGGGCTCCCGCCCAGTCTACCTCAGCTTTAGAATTTTCCGGAACGGTCTCAGCGCAGGCGCAGAGCCCATATGTGTGACTGCACAGATGACCACTCGAAGAACTACAGTTACAGGTAAGCAACCTGTCCTTACAGGATTTTTCTCATTCTTCAAATTCACATACAACTCGAGGATGGAGAAGAGAGACTGTACATTGGTCTCAAAAGCCTTGAAAAGCACATTGGATAGAAGTCATAAAACGTATTATGTATGGGCAACTAGAGGCTTTGTGTGACTTGGAATGGATAAAATTAAGGGAAATTATCCTGTCTTCTGCACAGGATTCAAGATTTTTAGAGCATGGTAGGCATGAAGAATTGGTTTACCATATTCCATTGTTGTATTTGTTCTTTCAAATGTCTGAGGTGTCTTCTGTCTCTTCTTACTGTTCTAAGCCAGAATGATCCTGTTGCATCTTGAAATGGGATTATCCATGCCTTTTCTCATGCTCCGTATTGAAATATCATATCACCCAGAGAGGTATGATGTGCAATGATGATGAATACACACACATGTATGATGGCTCTTCGTACTACAGATCGAAAATGTACAATAATGTTCTGTTGGGTAAAATTAAGCTGAAAGACTCTCCATCCAGATATCAATGAGGTCAGCATCCCAGCATCTTCCTAAGAGTAAACTATTAGTTACATGGAATCACCCTCCCAAGATCTCCATGTGTTACACAAGAGTTGTGTGTGCATCTCCTGAACTGACTGAAGTTTTTTGTGTGTTTGTCATGACACGGCATTAGCTGAAAAAAAATCATCTCTGGAAACAGATGGTCAGAGCTGATTTTCTCTGCTACGACTTTTCAGAATCATTCATTGGGGTCCAGTTTACTAAAGTCTGCAGGTTCTACTTAGATCAAACATTTTTAGTTATGCCATTCATAGTATTTAACAGATGTATTAGCCCTGGTCCACGTACTACTAGATATTCCTTAGTGAATGAGGGGCTCATAGAAACCAAAACCTTAAACTTGCTGCTCCCCAAGAGGAGCTAGTTCTTCACTTCTAGCCTTGGCTGTCAACCATTTTGCTTTTCTCCAAAAGGAGATTCTTGCAAATATTTGAGATCAGTGCTGACAGGTATCCCTACTGATTTATATTAGACGTTTGAGTTACATTTGAAGCATGCTTTGTTTTCCCTTGCTGTAAGTTTCATCGGGCACCCTTTTTATACACATGGCAATGCACTGACATGTGTAACTGCTTCTGATTTTTGTTTTGTTTTTTGCAGAACCCACAGGCATGATACCAGTTTTGACAATAGGAGCAAATACATCCACACGTAAGTCAAGTTGAATTGTTTGCCTCCCTAAAGCTAATTCTACAGATTCAGATCTTTTCTCAGCCTTTCTCTGAATCTTTTCAGTTTGCCTAGGTAGAGTTTAGGCATATGGAGGGCCGGTGGAATAATCTGATTTCTAGGATCCATATCTCTGACTTTATTTAATGCAATACTGAGATCTTGGCTGGAGTTTCGTGTGTGTCTCATCTTTAAAGGTGGCCTTAAGTTATCTGCTGCAACAGTCAGCACATATGGTAGAGCTCTCGAGATCACTGTTTGCAAGTTGCAGTGTGCTAGGTGTTCATCCTTTCCTCTTCTTCCTTAATGGAGCCTTTTCAATTTGCCACAGGATATAGATGCATCTCATTTCTTTCTGCTGTTGCATGTGCCCTCTTGTAGCATGGCAAAGCTGAATTGTAGTATTCTAGAGAGATATAAGAAACTGATCTCAGGTTTAGTGATCTTTTGCCTCTGTAGTTAATGTTGCCTCTGCTTCCCTTCTAGGATATTTGTTTATTTATATTTTCTGTTAGTGGAGGCATTTCAGATCTGTCCTTAACAGTGCCTGCTTATGTCACCTTTCAGGCAAAGATTTACAGAATATTTACAGTGGGGCTACATTCAGCTTTTCTGTAAACTGCTCTTTATGCCAGAAGATTGGGTTCTGCTCTCTAACAGATCTCTTGTGCTCATACTGCATGCTGTTACTTGTTCTGTTCATTTCTCACATTTGTAGTGCATTAGAACAGTGAATGCCACATCAATTTTGCTTTTTGAGATTCTTTTGTCTAACAGAGGCTAGCTATGGAATGAAATGGTAGCATTTCTAAACTAGATCAAGAAGAATACTTCACCTTGTGAATGTATGTTTTAAAATTGTCTTCAGCCTGTCACCTGATAAGCTTTATCAGGTCATGGGATGTAACTAGTTCTTGCACTTAATTAAAGAGTTCCTCTGGCTGGCTTGTGTTTAACTGGTCTTTTACTCATCTTCCAGTAGTAACCAACATGAAAATTTCAGAAGCCTAAACATCCTGATTTCCACCCGAATTCTCTTTATTTCAGCTGGTCTTCATATTCATACATTCTTTGTCAGTTTGTATAATACCTTACCTTTCACTTTTAAATTAACTGTATTGAGTTTCTGTTCACTCCAAACTACTTGATGTTGCACTGACCGTCAGGATGTTTCTTTAAACTTGCCTCTTGGTTTGGCACTCCCTTTCTAGCATGGATGTTTCCAAAATAAGTACTTGCCATGGACTCTTTCTATTTGTAGAGCCATCTAAACATAGCATTTTCTTGTGTAACCTAGAGTCTTCAAGTCCATTTTTTTCATGAGCCAGAAACTGTTTTATTTCTACCACTTTCTACCAATACATTTAATAAAGTGGTCCTTCTCAGCCTTTGGCTGGCCTATCGTGCTGTAACAAACAGCTGAAAACATTTCCCCAAGCTCTGCCAGTTTTTTGCCAAGGACAATGGAACATTTTTTAAAATTATTTTTGTGTTAATGGGTTATTCATGGTGTGCCTAGGACATTATGTACTTGCTTTAACCCAGCTTGGTTTCCAGAGCTGCCTTTTCTTTCTTAAAAAGGGGTTTTTGCCTTTTGTGAGAAGGCAAGCTTCTGACTTGGGAAGGCACAGGACTTTCACATCCCTATATATCATGTTACCTTCTATGTATTGCAGAACCTATAGACAAGATTCCAGCTTCAACTGAAGGAATAAATACATCTTCCTGTCAGTACACAATAATAGCATCTTGGTGAATCCATATGATACCTCTTTCTGGATCGATAAATACACAGATTATATACTGATTCCCAGGGGTGCAAAATTTGTTCCAAAACCAGTGAGATTTTCTAGAAATGAGTTTGGAATCCAAACTTTGGGGGAAGGGAGAGATGAAGACTTGAACATGCCTATGAGAGGAAGGTTTTGTTCTCCTTGGCATGTTCTGGTCTTTCTCCCTTCCTCCCTGCTGCCAGTTGGAATTGGCAGAGTTCCATTCCACAGATTTTTGGCAGAGAATGGAATAAAATAATTCTGCTCTGGCAAAACTTCAGAACAGATTGTGGAAACTGGAATGGTTTCTGTGATTGATTCCAGGCATTTGCAAAGAATCCTAGCATGATTGAAGCTCTCAGATACAGTGAGGAACAGTGTTTTTACTGACAGTGTTTTTACTGAGGGCACAGGGCATCCAGTGTTGGAAGAATTCCTGTGATGAGCAAGACCAATAAAAACACCACCCCTTCACTAAAGCAGAGGGCATCAGGTTGTGAAGCAATGGTCTAAGACTGGAATGGGACTCCAGGGGCCAATTTCAACCCCCCGGGGGCTCCACCATCACCACACACTGCCAAATTTCAGCAGCAGTAGCAAAATAGTTGGTAGATTGCTGCCAAATTTTGGTGGCAAACTGTCATGGCCCATTGTTCTGGTGCAGAAAACTAAAATCAGTGAGACTTTTAATTGTAGCACATCTTATGGCAAATATAATAAATAAAAGCTTAATGGTTAATGCTTCTTATAATTCATTTACACACACAAGCAGAGATCAGTCCAACAATAGATTTGGAATCACTACGGTACATGTGTCAAGGCAGACCAACAGTCAAGGATCACAAATGATCCTATGAATAAGTCCAAGCAAGGAAGCATTACATATTTTTTAATTCATGATAAGTTCAGGGAAGTCAGTATCTTGGGCAATTAAAATGATGATACATCCAGGCAAGAGAGAGAGAGCACTGGGTAGTAGAGAGGTTCCTATGCAGGGTCTCTACAGTCCATGCTCCCAGGCAGACTTAAGTCTAGGATTCAGGATAGTTCTAGGCAAGTTCTCAACAATACAAGGTTCAAACAGGGAAGGATCCAGATTTGATGGGGAGTCCAGGTGAGAAGTGTGTCAGGTAGCTCAGACAATGGAAAGTCCTGGCAGATCGGGTTTTGGGCAATAAAGATGGAATGTTTCCAGCAAAGGTTCCATATCCTTGGCACTGGCTTAAATGCAAGGGAGGGTTTACTAGAGCCCTCCTTCTGATGATCTAAGTAACAGGGGACTCTAACCTGTAAACAAACCCTATGCTGAATAGGGCGTCTCTGTTCCAGCCTCTTGAGTTGACATTTCAACCCTGAAAAGCCACTCTCTCTACTTGGTTCCTACAGAAGATGCTGTAAAAGAGGTTTGACTCAAAGACTAATCTTCCAGCTGTGGCCAAAAGGGAGTCCTGCTCTCCTTTGGCCTGTAATCAGATGGGAGTCCAGGCTTTTACTATTCTGACATTCTACAGCCTGAGCAGGCTTAAACTAGCCCCCCTGCCTCAGCCTGTCATCAGAGGAGAAACCAGGCTGAGCTAAACTTTCAAGCCCCAAGCTTCCCACGACTGAACTGGGTTTTGAACTATCCTGGTCTACCTCTGAATCAGATTCTGACTCTATAGAGCCCATAGCAGCGCTTGGGCTAGACCCGACACAAACCACGACAGTGGCCTAAACAGGCCAAATGTAGCTTTGGAACAACAGAGGTCTTGCTTCTTCAGTCAAACAGTACAAAGGAGGGGAAGGCATTCAGAAGTCCTTTGCTTTAGAGTGCTCACAATAAGTGGAAGAAAATGGAGCACATGGAGGATCTCGCTGCAAAGGGGGGGGGAAGTCTCCACTCCCTTTTTGTGAGCAAAGATCCCTCACAGCTTTGCTTTCCCTTGACAGCTCACCTTTTGACAACTGTCAAGAGAGCGCAACGTAAAAAATAAACCTATTTGCAGACACCTCCCAGGGCATTGCCCAGGTGAGGCTTCCCATTTTGGCCCCCCCACAAGTGTGCACCTCCGCACATGTGCAAGACCGACTAATTTGTTTATTTTTTAAAAAAATAATGAAAATATTTGTGCAAATTTCTTGTGCTTAATTTTTTTTTTAAGGGGGGTGGCGAACCAGTGACAGCCCCTCCAATGTGTCACTGGCTGCCACCTCAGAGATTGCAAAAAGCAATCTTTGGGGGGGGGAGGGTAAAAGGCAAAAAAATCTGTGGTGAGTGCAAAAGGGCTCACCATTGCAGTGGGGAGATGAGACAAGGTGGCTTTAGCCACCAAGTCCCCTGGGATACCAGGTGGAGGACCGAAGTGAAGGGGGGAACAACCAACAGTGAGCCCGATCATCTGTTGGGCACACGGTGAGTTGTTCCACAAACAACCCACACAGTACATAGGTTATTCACAGGTTGGGTTGCCATGTTGTGTGAAGTAGATGAATGTATGTGGTGCATAGAGCATCAGATTTGGATTGGGGAGACTCAAGTTCAAATCTCCACTTAGCTATGAAGCTCACTGGGTGAGCTTGAGCTAGTAGTTCTTCTCTCTTAGGCTAACATACCTTACAGTGTTGTTGTGAGGATAAAATAGTGCAGAGACCATGTGTGCCACCCTGAGCTCCTTGGAGAAGGGTGGGATAAAAATGCCATAAATAAATAATATGTACCAGCTAGCAGAGATGGTGGTGACCTGCAAGCAGCAGTTCAGGAGATAGCATTGCCCTGCTCTAAGCAGAGGCTGCTCTAAGAAGTTATCCACCCAGCCCAACTCTAAACAGGACTTGATTGGTTCAGTGTGATGGTATTGAGAGCTTGGAGTCCATCTTTCCCTGCAACTCCCAATTCTTCTTCGTGGTCTCTGTGCATCACACATATGGGCTCTGCGCCTGCGCTGAGACCGTTCCGGAAAATTCTAAAGCTGAGGTAGACTGGGCGGGAGCCCCTCCCCCTCGCGCGTGCTCCTTAGCGCGGCTCCCGCCCATTCCCTCAGTTCCTCTTCGACCGCCATTGCGGCTAGTCGTCTCCGGAGGTTCTTCTAAAAAACTACAACTCAGCTGAGTACGTTAAAATTGTCTTTTCAAAAAAATTTTCCTCATAAACCTTTTTTCTCTTCCTCCTTTCATCGGAAATCCCCCTCCCCAAATGAAATTAAAATAAATAATTTTTTTAAAAAAATGAAATTCATCTCCTCTTCTGAGGAACGGCTGTTTTAGGCGCCTTTTCAAAAGTGCCTCTATTGTGGGATTAAATTACCTCCGGCTGCTGGCCACTCTTTGTGCCTGTTATGTTTGAGAGTGGGGGCATGTAGTAGAAATATGCCACCACTGTAAGGCATTCATTAGGCCGATGTGAAAACACCGAGCTTTAAAGCTCAAAATGGCTCCCTGGCAGCAAACTTTATCCGTGGTGTGTCCCTCTATATGGCATTCAAGGCCACGGCATTCAAGTCAAGATCAGCGACGTCTCATACTACAGTGGCGGCAACTCAGAATGTGGAATCCCCACTTAAGAGAAAGGACAAAAAAGCCCACAAATGCTCTAAGGAAGAGCAAAAGAAAGAGACTGTGTCCAAGAAAAAATCTAAGGACTGAAAGACAGGCCAGCAGCCTGTCACTCCAGTCCTATCGACATCGAGCGGCGCACTCTCGACATCGAGGAGAACTTGTCGACATCGCTCTCGACATCGAGGGGGCTCTGTCGACATCGAACAAGGCTCTCGACATCGAGGCGAATCTGTCGACATCGCTCTTGACATCAAGAGGGCTCTGTTGACATCGAACATTGCTCTCGACATCGAGGAGAGCCTGTCGACATCAAACATCGCTCTCGACATCGAGCAGGCTCTGTCGACATCAAACATCTCGCTCGACATCGAGCAGGCTCTGTCGACATCAAACATCTCGCTCTCGACATGGAGCAGGCTCTCTCGACATCGAACACCACTCTCAACATTGAGAGGGCTCTGTCAACATCGAGCGGCGCTCTCGACATGGAGGAGAACCTGTCGACATAGCTCTCGACATCGAGAGGGCTCTGTCGACATCGAACAAGGCTCTCAACATCGAGGAGAATCTGTCGACATCGCTCTTGACATCGAGCGGACTCTGTCGACATCGAACATTGCTCTCGACATCGAGGAGAGCCTGTCGACATCGAACATCGCTCTTGACATCGAGAGGCTCTGTCGACATCGAACATTGCTCTTGACATCGAGCACAGCCTGTCGACATTGCTCTTGACATCGAGAGGCTCTGTCGACATCGAACATTGTTCTTGACATCGAGCACAGCCTGTCGACATTGCTCTTGACATCGAGAGGCTCTGTCGACATCGAACATTGTTCTTGACATCGAGGAGAGCCTGTCAACAGTGCTCTTGACATCGAGAGGCTCTGTCGACATCGAACATTGCTCTTGACATCGAGCACAGCCTGTCGACATCGAACATCGCTCTCAACATCGAGAGGGCTCTGTCGACATCGAATGTGGCTCTTGACATCGAGGAGAACCTGTCGACATCGCTCTGACATCGAGCGGGCTCTGTCGACATCGAACATCGCTCTTGACATCGAGCGGGCTCTGTCGACATCGAACATCGACATCGAGTGGACTCTGTCGACATCGAACATTGCTCTCGACATCGAGGAGAGCCTGTCAGCATCGAACATCGCTCTCGACATCGAGAGGGCTCTGTTGACATCGAACGTTGCTCCTGACATCGAGGAAAGCCTGTTGACTTTGCTCTTGACATCGAGAGGCTCTGTCGACATCGAACATTGCTCTTGACATCGAGCGCAGCCTGTCGACATCGAACATCGCTTTGACGTCGAGAGGGCTCTGTCGACATCGAACATTGCTCTTGACATCGAGCACAGCCTGTCGACATCGAACATCGCTTTGACATCGAGAGGGCTCTGTCGACATCGAACATCGCTCTTGACATCGAGCGGGACTCTGTCGACATCGAACATCGCTCTTGACATCGAGCGGGCTCCATCGACATCGAGCATCAATCTCGACATCGAGCATCACTCTCGACATCAAAGAGAACCCATCAACATCAAACGTCGCTCTCGACATCAAGCGGCCTCTGTCGACATTGAGCATCGCTCTCGACATCGAGGAGACCAGATTGTCAACGACTTCGCTCTTGACATCCAGCGGTCTCTGTCTACATCGAACATCGCTCTCAACATTGATGAGAACCTGCCTTATTCTGACTCAGTTTCTGCAGTGTACAAATTACTAGGCTCTTCTCCTGATTTGCAGGTGGAATATAAACTGTCCACTTTACCAACTGAAGACCTAGATACATTTGCAGACCATGTGATGAAGATGATGGCAGCCTTAGGCATAGAAACTAATGTCGAGACACCTGAGATAGAAGACCCAGTGTACAGCAACATCTATTCTACTAACGGTAGCAACTACCAGGCAATTATGGTGAGGTATCAGTTATCCCTAACTGGAAAGTTAGGGAACATCTGTGATTACCTCCCAGAGGAAAAGAGAGACTTGGCAAGAGACTACAAGCGGAGGTCATCAGTATGGCAACCCTGCAGATGAATAACGCCAGACACCAAACTGATTGCCATGTCAGGTCTCTGATTAGTACCATCTCACTTGGACGTCATGTATGGCTAACATCAAATGTTAAAGCTCACATAGAAGACCTGTTTGATGAGGAAGGTCTATTCCATGAGAATATGGATGATTCTTTGGACACAGTCCAAAAGGCTAGCGTCAATGCCCAGAATATGAGTTTCAGTACACTGCCAAGGCATAGGCAGTACAAGCCGTGACAGTGGAATAGGTTCACATCTTCCACAGCTCCTTTTCAACCTCTTTTTAAATGGGAGGACAAGATGCATGTTCACATGATAGTCAGTCTGCAGGACTAAGGAATGCTTCCCGCAGTTTCATTACCAAGGCCCTAAGAAAGCCAAGTCTTCCGTGAAACGGAGTTTCTTGACTCCTCTCGAATTTTAGAGGACTTGGCGACTACATTGGCCTTGACAAATACACAGGACACGACGACTGGCTGGTCGTCTATTCATCCAGACTACGTCTTCAGTCTGCACTTCAGACAACCTTGTCCATGCTCGATGATCTCGGCTTATGTCTAAACATCAAAAAGTCAGTCCTCGATCCTGCAAAGGAACTGAATTTCATAGGAACAGTTCTCAATCCAAAGGATGGCTGGGCATTTCTACCTCAAGACAGGGTAGACAAAATACTTACCATCTCGGAATGCCTGTACCGAGCTCCTTTGTCCTCAGTAAGGTTGATCCAACGTCTTCTCGGCCATATGGCATCAACTGTGCAAGTAATGCATTATGCCCACCTTCACATGAGAACTCTTCAAAACTGGCTTATCCGCTCCTTTGACCTGCAAAGACAGGCACCTTCCACTCACCTCACCATTCCACGGAACACCGAAACATCTTTGTTGTGGCGGATGAGCAAGAGCGTTCTCATCAAAGGAGTGCCTTTTCATCCACTAACTCCGAGGGTTCTGACAACAGACGCCTCCCTCCTGAAATGCGGAGCGCATTGTGCAGGCCACGTAGCTTAAGACACGTGGAACTCTGTTGAGTGCAAGATGCACATCAGTATATTGGAGTTGATGGCAGAGTGGAATGCCGTGAAGGCACTAGAGTCTCTTCTTCACAGCCAACACATCCAGGTTGTCTCAGAAAACATGACCATTGTAGCCTACCTCAACAAAGAGGGTGGAACGAGGTCGATGCAACTCACAAGGCTGACCCTCAGAATTTTCAACTGGACAATTCCAAGACCCATGTCTCTCATGGTGCTTCGCATCGCAAGAAAAAACAACACACTAGCAGATACTCTAAGCAGAGTCTCCATGCAGTCACACGAGTGGCAACTGGATGCAGAGATTCGCAGTTGAATTTTCTCAATCTGGGGTCAACCGAAAGTAGATCTTTTTCCAAAAACATGGCCTACCATCTTTTTTGCAGCAGGGCAACATCGGATCCCAATCTCATCACAGATGCCTTCATGATGAAATGGGCGGGTCATCTGTATTACATGTTTCCACCTCTTCCTCTGTTGATGTGAGTCATCTCAAAAATCTGGAGGGACAGAGCAGACTGCATTCTTGTAACACTGTGGTGGCCACGGCAACCATGGTTCCCCCAGCTCCTGCACCTTTCCGAAGGAGAATACCAGTTGCTCCCGATAGTGCCAACACTGCTAACTCAAGCTCAAAGCAACATCCAGCACCCAGATTTGGATAGCCTAGCATTAATGGCATGGCAGATTCGATTATTCTAGCCCAAGACTTACCGTCACCGTTACAAACTGTCCTGCAAGCTGCCTACAAGCCGTACATGAGAGCATCTTATGCTAGGAAATGTAAACAAAATCTTAAATCCTGCACAGTACAAACTGTACTGGAATATTTGCATGCTCTGATGGTGTGAGGTTTAAAATCATCCTCCATAAGGGTATACTTGGCAGCAATTTCAGCCATTAAGCCTTATGTTACCTCGGGGTCAATCTTCACACATCCGTTGGCGAAACCTTAATTTTGAAAGGCTTGAAGAACATCATTCCTCCAATCAGGAATTTGGTGCCAGGCTGGAATCTGCCTCTGATGCGGCGTGCACTGACTCAGAAGACTTTTGAACCACTAGCGACTATTGATCACAGGTTTCTCACATGAAAGACAAGAAGATCTGGCGAACTCTGTGCACTCACAGTAGACTCACCTTATATGGTGTTTCATAAGGACATAATAGTCATCTGTCCAGATCTCAATTTACTACCAAAAGTGGTTTCAGACTTTTCATACAGGGCAGGACATAGTGTTGCCAGCGTTTTTTCCAAAACCCGTCTTCTGACATAGAGCAGAAAATGCATACACTGAATGTCCGACATGCCCTAGCATTTTATAAAGAGCGAACAGCTTCTTTTCGACAAACAAATCAACCATTTGTATGTTATGGTGGCAAATCCCCAGGTCTTTCTGTTTCAAGGCAGAAATTTGCCAAATAGATAGAAGTTATTACATTGGTATACCAGCTTTCATGCAAGCAGTTGCCAGGCCCAGTAAGGGCACATTCTACCCGAACACAGTCAACATCCGTGGTGTTTGGGAAAGGCCAAAGCTCTATAGAGCAGCAACCAGGGCCGCTCCATCGACATTCATCAAGCATTGCAGACTTGATATTTGAGCTCGGGCTGTGAACACCTTTGGAAGGGTGGTTCTATCATCGGTATTGCAGTGACCAATGCCGCCATCCCACCACCGGGTGGATCAGCTTGTTACTCTGCCCATATGTGTGATGCACAGAGACCACGAAGAAGAAGGACAGGTTGCTTACCTGTAACTGTAGTTCTTCGAGTGGTCATCTGTGCAGTCACACAACCCACCCATCCATCCCCGCTTGGCGTCATTATCGATTTCAATGGACCTGCCAGTGGAGACTGGGTGTGTATTGCTCCAATTCATGTCATTTCTAAATGATAATGGTTGTTTTTTTTTTGGTATTACTATAAAAGGGAATGTCAATACCAACAGTGAGTATCTCTCGGTTCATGGGGCCGCAATAGGCGGTCTCAGAGGAACTGAGGGAATGGGCGGGAGCCGCGCTAAGGAGCACGCGCGAGGGGGAGGGGCTCCCGCCCAGTCTACCTCAGCTTTAGAATTTTCCGGAACGGTCTCAGCGCAGGCGCAGAGCCCATATGTGTGACTGCACAGATGACCACTCGAAGAACTACAGTTACAGGTAAGCAACCTGTCCTTACTTAATTATCTTTCTCTTAGCAGTAGCTAGATGTAGTGCTCTACAGTAGGTATACCATTGGAGTGATCCCTTTTGACAGCTTCCATGTTCTATAAAGCTTACTGTGCAAAACTGCCGATGAACTATATATAGCTGCCCTTAATACACACCGGTAGCTACAGCAGAAATAAAACACTTAGTTTTTCCAAAGCATCATGAACTTGTTGGGAGGAGAGCTGAGAGAAATACATCTTAAAATAAGAATTGAGATTTTTGCTGCATATATTTCTAGCTATTGGATTGTTTGGTTTTAATAAGAATGTTTAAAATGTATAGATTGTTAAATATATATATTTCTGTTTTGCATGGGAAATGTAAATAAGTCTTTATCAAGAGAAGAAAAAAAGAGAAGGTGAATTTACTAAAGGCCTGCAATAGTAGAATTCAAGCTAAATTTCATCCTCTTTGTGCTAATGGAAGATAGACATTTCTAGGTGTCCACATCTTAGAACTGATAAGAAATTGGAATCTCCAGTCTTGAACCAGACTGCAAAGTTACCATCTTTAAAATTGTTTTATATCCTGAAAATCAGGGGAAGGTGAAAACAGCTCCCTAAGAAACTGATTTTCTTTTCTTTTCTTTTTTTTAATAAATTTTATTTATATTTTTTAAAAGAACACACATACAAAAAAAACACATAAACCTACAAATCATACACTACAAGTGCACCCGTCACCCCGGGGCCAAAACCAATTCTATCCACATAATCCATTATTAATCTATATTCCAAAAATACATCATATCATGACATGGCTTACTCCCTTTCTTCTTCGTGGTCTCTGTGCATCACACATATGGGCTCTGCGCCTGCGCTGAGACCGTTCCGGAAAATTCTAAAGCTGAGGTAGGCTGGGCGGGAGCCCCTCCCCCTCACGCGTGCTCCTTAGCGCGGCTCCCGCCCATTCCCTCAGTTCCTCTTCGACCGCCATTGCGGCTAGTCGTCTCCGGAGGTTCTTCTAAAAAACTACAACTCAGCTGAGTACTTTAAAATTGTCTTTTCAAAAAAAATTTCCTCATAAACCTTTTTTCTCTTCCTCCTTTCATCAGAAATCCCCCCCCCAAATGAAATTAAAATAAATAATTTCTTTAAAAAAATGAAATTCTTCTCCTCTTCTGAGGAACGGCTGTTTTAGGCGCCTTTTCAAAAGTGCCTCTATTGTGGGATTAAATTACCTCCGGCTGCTGGCCACTCTTTGTGCCTGTTATGTTTGAGAGTGGGTAGAAATATAGTAGAAATATGCCACCACTGTAAGGCATTCATGTAGTAGAAATATGCCACCACTGTAAGGCATTCATTAGGCCGATGTGAAAACACCGAGCTTTAAAGCTCAAAATGGCTCCCTGGCAGCAAACTTTATCCGTGGTGTGTCCCTCTATATGGCATTCAAGGCCACGGCATTCAAGCCAAGATCAGCGACGTCTCATACTACAGTGGCGGCAACTCGGAATGTGGAATCCCCACTTAAGAGAAAGGACAAAAAAGCCCACAAATGCTCTAAGGAAGAGCAAAAGAAAGAGACTGTGTCCAAGAAAAAATCTAAGGACTGAAAGTCTCTCTCTATAAGCCTGTCACTCCAGTCCTATCGACTGTGAGTTTCACGGCTTTGACGTCGACCACCAAGGTAAAACGCCTGGTTTCGATCCCGACACAGATCGAGTCTTCGACACCGAGAAGAGACGAGCTGTCTACATCCACGCCTGCAAAGCGTGCCTCGGTGTCAGGAGTGCAAGTAGCCTCACTCTCCGATGGAGAAATTATGGATTCACCTGTACTCGTGGCTACGGAGCTTACTGCAGCTCCAACATTAGAGGAGACGTATACTCCATCCATGGAGAAAACGTTCTTCCTCCAGCCGCTCGGCATCGAACACCGATCTTGACATCGAGTGGTCTCTGTCGACATCGAACACCGCTCTCGACATCAAGAGGGCTCTGTCGACATCGAGCGGCGCACTCTCGACATCGAGGAGAACCTGTCGACATCGCTCTCGACATCGAGAGGCTCTGTCGACATCGAACATTGCTCTCAACATCGAGCGGGCTCTGTCGACATCGAACGTGGCTCTTGACATCGAGGAGAACCTGTCGACATCGCTCTGACATCGAGCGGGCTCTGTCGACATTGAACATCGCTCTTGACATCGAGCGGGCTCTGTCGACATCGAACATCGACATCGAGTGGACTCTGTCGACATCAAACATTGCTCTCGACATCGAGGAGAGCCTGTCGACATCGAACATCGCTCTCGACATCGAGAGGGCTCTGTTGACATCGAACGTTGCTCCTGACATCGAGGAAAGCCTGTTGACTTTGCTCTTGACATCGAGAGGCTCTGTCGACATCGAATATTGCTCTTGACATCGAGCACAGCCTGTCGACATCGAACATCGCTTTGACATCGAGAGGGCTCTGTCGACATCGAACATCGCTCTTGACATCGAGCGGGACTCTGTCGACATCGAACATCGCTCTTGACATCGAGCGGGCTCCATCGACATCGAGCATCAATCTCGACATCGAGCACCACTCTCGACATCAAAGAGAACCCATCAACATCAAACATCGCTCTTGACATCAAGCGGCCTCTGTCGACATTGAGCATCGCTCTCGACATCGAGGAGACCAGATTGTCAACGACTTCGCTCTTGACATCCAGCGGTCTCTGTCTACATCGAACATCGCTCTCGACATTGATGAGAACCTGCCTTATTCTGACTCAGTTTCTGCAGTGTACAAATTACTAGGCTCTTCTCCTGATTTGCAGGTGGAATATAAACTGTCCACTTTACCAACTGAAGACCTAGATACATTTGCAGACCATGTGATGAAGATGATGGCAGCCTTAGGCATAGAAACTAATGTCGAGACACCTGAGATAGAAGACCCAGTGTACAGCAACATCTATTCTACTAACGGTAGCAACTACCAGGCAATTATGGTGAGGTATCAGTTATCCCTAACTGGAAAGTTAGGGAACATCTGTGATTACCTCCCAGAGGAAAAGAGAGACTTGGCAAGGGTACTACAAGCGGAGGTCATCAGTATGGCAACCCTGCAGATGAATAACGCCAGACACCAAACTGATTGCCATGTCAGGTCTCTGATTAGTACCATCTCACTTGGACGTCATGTATGGCTAACATCAAATGTTAAAGCTCACATAGAAGACCTGTTTGATGAGGAAGGTCTATTCCATGAGAATATGGATGATTCTTTGGACGCAGTCCAAAAGGCTAGGGTCAATGCCCAGAAGATGAGTTTCAGTACACTGCCAAGGCATAGGCAGTACAAGCCGTGACAGTGGAATAGGTTCACATCTTCGACAGCTCCTTTTCAACCTCTTTTTAAATGGGAGGACAAGATGCATGTTCACATGATAGTCAGTCTGCAGAACTAAGGAATGCTTCCCGCAGTTTCATTACCAAGGCCCTAAGAAAGCCAAGTCTTCCGTGAAACGGAGTTTCTTGACTCCTCTCGAATTTTAGAGGACTTGGCGACTACATTGGCCTTGACAAATACACAGGACACGACGACTGGCTGGTCGTCTATTCATCCACACTACGTCTTCAGTCTGCACTTCAGACAACCTTGTCCATGCTCGATTATCTCGGCTTATGTCTAAACATCAAAAAGTCAGTCCTCGATCCTGCAAAGGAACTGAATTTCATAGGAACAGTTCTCAATCCAAAGGATGGCTGGGCATTTCTACCTCAAGACAGAGTAGACAAAATACTTACCATCTCGGAATGCCTGTACCGAGCTCCTTTGTCCTCAGTAAGGTTGATCCAACGTCTTCTCGGCCATATGGCATCAACTGTGCAAGTAATGCATTATGCCCACCTTCACATGAGAACTCTTCAAAACTGGCTTATCCGCTCCTTTGACCTGCAAAGACAGGCACCTTCCACTCACCTCACCATTCCACGGAACACCGAAACATCTTTGTTGTGGCGGATGAGCAAGAGCGTTCTCATCAAAGGAGTGCCTTTTCATCCACTAACTCCGAGGGTTCTGACAACAGACACCTCCCTCCTGAAATGCGGAGCGCATTGTGCAGGCCACGTAGCTTAAGACACGTGGAACTCTGTTGAGTGCAAGATGCACATCAGTATGTTGGAGTTGATGGCAGAGTGGAATGCCATGAAGGCACTAGAGTCTCTTCTTCACAGCCAACACATCCAGGTTGTCTCAGAAAACATGACCATTGTAGCCTACCTCAACAAAGAGGGTGGAACGAGGTCGATGCAACTAACAAGGCTGACCCTCAGAATTTTCAACTGGACAATTCCAAGACCCATGTCTCTCATGGTGCTTCGCATCGCAGGAAAAAACAACACACTAGCAGATACTCTAAGCAGAGTCTCCATGCAGTCACACGAGTGGCAACTGGATGCAGAGATTCGCAGTTGAATTTTCTCAATCTGGGGTCAACCGAAAGTAGATCTTTTTGTCACTTCCAAAAACATGGCCTACCATCTTTTTTGCAGCAGGGCAACATCGGATCCCAATCTCATCACAGATGCCTTCATGATGAAATGGGCGGGTCATCTGTATTACATGTTTCCACCTCTTCCTCTGTTGACGTGAGTCATCTCAAAAATCTGGAGGGACAGAGCAGACTGCATTCTTGTAACACTGTGGTGGCCACGGCAACCATGGTTCCCCCAGCTCCTGCACCTTTCCGAAGGAGAATACCAGTTGCTCCCGATAGTGCCAACACTGCTAACTCAAGCTCAAAGCAACATCCAGCACCCAGATTTGGATAGCCTAGCATTAATGGCATGGCAGATTTGATTATTCTAGCCCAAGACTTGCCGTCACCGTTACAAACTGTCCTGCAAGCTGCCTACAAGCCGTACACGAGAGCATCTTATGCTAGGAAATGTAAACAAAATCTTAAATCCTGCACAGTACAAACTATACTAGAATATTTGCATGCTCTGATGGTGTGAGGTTTAAAATCATCCTCCATAAGGGTATACTTGGCAGCAATTTCAGCCATTAAGCCTTATGTTACCTCGGGGTCAATCTTCACACATCCGTTGGCGAAACCTTAATTTTGAAAGGCTTGAAGAACATCATTCCTCCAATCAGGAATTTGATGCCAGGCTGGAATCTGCCTCTGATGCGGCGTGCACTGACTCAGAAGACTTTTGAACCACTAGCAACTATTGATCACAGGTTTCTCACATGAAAGACGAGAAGATCTGGCGAGCTCTGTGCACTCACAATAGACTCACCTTATATGGTGTTTCATAAGGACATAATAGTCATCCGTCCAGATCTCAATTTACTACCAAAAGTGGTTTCAGACTTTTCATACAGGGCAGGACATAGTGTTGCCAGCGTTTTTTCCAAAACCCGTCTTCTGACATAGAGCAGAAAATGCATACACTGAATGTCCGACATGCCCTAGCATTTTATAAAGAGCGAACAGCTTCTTTTCGACAAACAAATCAACCATTTGTATGTTATGGTGGCAAATCCCCAGGTCTTTCTGTTTCAAGGCAGAAATTTGCCAAATAGATAGAAGTTATTACATTGGTATACCAGCTTTCATGCAAGCAGTTGCCAGGCCCAGTAAGGGCACATTCTACCCGAACACAGTCAACATCCGTGGTGTTTGGGAAAGGCCAAAGCTCTATAGAGCAGCAACCAGGGCCGCTCCATCGACATTCATCAAGCATTGCAGACTTGATATTTGAGCTCGGGCTGTGAACACCTTTGGAAGGGTGGTTCTATCATCGGTATTGCAGTGACCAATGCCGCCATCCCACCACCGGGTGGATCAGCTTGTTACTCTGCCCATATGTGTGATGCACAGAGACCACGAAGAAGAAGGACAGGTTGCTTACCTGTAACTGTAGTTCTTCGAGTGGTCATCTGTGCAGTCACACAACCCACCCATCCATCCCCGCTTGGCGTCATTATCGATTTCAATGGACCTGCCAGTGGAGACTGGGTGTGTATTGCTCCAATTCATGTCATTTCTAAATGATAATGGTTGTGTTTTTTTGGTATTACTATAAAAGGGAATGTCAATACCAACAGTGAGTATCTCTCGGTTCATGGGGCCGCAATAGGCGGTCTCAGAGGAACTGAGGGAATGGGCGGGAGCCGCGCTAAGGAGCACGCGTGAGGGGGAGGGGCTCCCGCCCAGCCTACCTCAGCTTTAGAATTTTCCGGAACGGTCTCAGCGCAGGCGCAGAGCCCATATGTGTGACTGCACAGATGACCACTCGAAGAACTACAGTTACAGGTAAGCAACCTGTCCTTCCCCTTTACTAAAACATAATCTAAAAATGACCCCCATATTTCCTTAAAATTATTTTTCTTTAATTGTCCCCTTTTACATTTAATACTACATGTTAGTTTATCATTTAAAGCAATATCCCAAACCTCTTTATACCAATCTATTATTAAATACTGATGTTGAACTTTCCAATTCCTTGCTATCAATAATCTCCCTGCCGCTAATAAACTTACAATTAGTTCCTTTTTCTCTTGTGAGCACAGAAGTTTCTCCGTTATTGATAACAATGCTAATTTTGGACAGACCTCCACATTAATACCAATTAATTCTGAAATTCTCCAAAATTTTATTCCAAAAATCCAATATGCTTTTACAACTCCACCACATATGACCATAAGTACCAAATTCCTGGCATCCTCTCCAACACAATGGAGCACAATTACTATCTATTTTGTTTAATCTTACTGGAGTCAAATACCATCTCCAAACAGTTTTTAAAAAATTCTCTTTTATCCTTACTGACATATTTCTTAATATACGTCTGCCCCAAATATTTCTCCACCCCGCATTCGATATCTCCTCCTCAAATTCCATTTCCCACATCATCTTAAGGTTGTCTTTTTTCACTTCAATCCTCTGCATCATTTTATATATCTCCTTAGTTAACCCTCTAGAAGAAACATTCCCTTCTATAAGTTCTCTAGACAACACTTTCTTTTCAAATCCGGTAAACTCCCTCAAAATATGACGTCAGTTGTAGTAAATGATGGTATAACTGATCAAATTCATCTAGTCCGAGGTACCAGACAGGGCTGTCCCCTTTCACCAATCTTATTTGTGTTAGTTATGGAGGTTTTGGCAAATGTAGTTAGAGAGGATAGTAATTTAAAAGGGATAGGGATAAAGGATAAGATAAAAATTAATCTTTTTGCAGATGATACTCTGTTAACAATTGAAAATCCCATGGAAATGATGGATAGGTTAGAGAATCATTTAAAGGAGTTTAGGGAAGTTACGGGGTTGCAAGTAAATTGGGATAAAGGGGGGGAAAAGGCGAGGATTACTAAGAGTAAATGGTATAAATCCCAAAAAGAAGGGGGGCTTGGGCTTCCTAATATCAAGTGGTATTATATAGCTAATCAGTTAAGGTTTATTATGGATATTTTAGTTAGGAAGAATATTTTGTGGTTAGAAATAGAAACGCAGGAAATAGAAATTGGAATGGAAAAATTTTTATTTTCAAAAAAAGTATTACTAGTGTAAAAAGAATAGAAAATCCCTTCCTGAAAAATATGGTAGGGATTTGGAATAGTAACAGACAGATCTTTATACCAGGGATATCACCGTTAACTCCAGTTGTAGCAATGGAGGACTTTCCAGAAAATGCACAGCATTGGGAGGCAATATTTAGGGAAAATAAGGTTATCAAATTAATGGATTGGATGGGAAAAATTGAGACTAGACAACAAATATTGGAAATGATTGGGCCAGATAGAATTTCGTGGTTAAATTTAATGCAATTAGATCAGTGGACTAAGAAATGGAAGAAGAAAAACGAGCATGAGAGGGAGTTTACCGGATCTGATTTTCTAATTCTAAACAGAATTATCCATCTCATGGATTTCAGCATAATTTACTTTCAAGTAAGCATGGTTGGGAGCAGGATGACTATTAAAGTTTCACAAGAATATTGCATGCTGTTTGGTATTTCACAGCATTCATACAACTTGTAACTACCACCAGGACGACAAAGTAACTTTCTTTTCCTTCTGTGACAATATGGAAGCTTATTTTAGAAAATACGTATTAACACCTTTCTACCAAACGTTCAAATAAGACAATAAGAAACATTAAAGGGGAAGTTTGTACTATATGTATAAAGAAACCTTTACCACCAACCACCCCGCCACCAAAAGAAAAACACCCAATGGCTGCCTGACTTTCACTGTAAAACGTTATAGTAACCAGTTTTTCAGAGTTGTTTTGTATTTTTATGAAACTGCTATGGGGTTTGGAAAACATATTTGAGATCATATATCTTATATTCAGAATCCATGTAATTATCTAGCCATTGTAAAAAGGAATATGATTGATGTCATAATTGCTCAAATGCCTTAATGGAGTTACCTTGATTAGGATGATAACTGACAGCTTGAATGGTCAGGGAACCAGGAGAATATAAAAAGATTCAAATGCATGGCTTGTTCAAAATGATTCTTAAAATAATGGACTGAATATAGGTGACATGTTTGGAATGAAGAGTAGTAAACTAGACTCAAGTGACAGTGTCCATTGAGATTGTCTGTATTATTAAAATATTGCATCTGTATCCAATAAATAAGAGACGACAGGTGGTTATTCAATTTAAATGGGCAACAACGTTATCTTAAAATAATGGGGGATCTGCACGTAATGGGGGATTTGTTAACAATCTAATTGACTCCGTCAGTGCAGGACCGTATAAGGCAGAAGGAAGGAGTAACATTCCCTCCTGACCAACCTTTGGGTGAGCTTCCCTGACTCAGGACCAATTGCAAGCCTCTCTTGTAGCCATGACCTATCACTGCCCTCATATTTAATTGCTGAGGAGAGTTTGCTCACATCACCCCTGCGCAGGCCCTATGGCTTTGTGTAGGTGAGTGTGGTGCACCTCAAGTGAAGGCCTGGTCCTCTTCCCCTCCAGCTATACGGCTTCACTCTTCACCCAAAGGATGTCTCAGGGCACTCACCAAAACTATAATCAGAAACTTCTCTATACATCTGCATGTCACCTGCAAACTGCCTAATCCAACATCGCCCCAAATAATCACACACCCTAGGCAGTGTGTAATAGACACAAAATCCTCTCCAATCAAAGAGCAGTGCAGGCTGAAATGGTTAAAAAAAAGCAATTGGCAACCAGTTACCCCGCACTGTACCAAGAGTGGGCAGGTGCTGAGTTGAAAGAGAAAGGAAGCTGAAGCAGGGATGCACCAGGACTTCAACATCCTGGCTTGACCCACTTTTCCATCCTGCCCTCTGCTTTTGCAGATGAAGCACTCTCTCATTGCTCCCCTGAGCCAGGTGCAAAAGTGCCACCCTGCCTACCAGAAAACGGGGGTCGGGAAGAAGTAACAGCGTTACATGTATTACTGAAACTTGAGTTATAGGGGGTCATTTTTCCCTTACATGTAGCTTATTGTTGGGTAGAATTTTCCTTGTAAGTGAGCCAGTCATTTCCAGTTAAACTTTCATTAGTCATATCTACTGAGCTCTTCCTTAAACTCATTGAAACAGTTAAACAGTGGATGCAATTTTCCATCTGTTTTCAGGGTTGCAGTGACCTGAAATAAATCTCTTGCAACTACCAGCTTCCTTCCTTCCTTCCTTCCTTCCTGCTAAGGGGGAAACAGTTTTGAAATTCTACTACAATCCTAGGGGTCTTGGTACCTTGATTGATTGATTGATTGATTTTATTATTTTATTTTATATTTATTTATTTTATTATTTATTATATTATATTATATTATATTATATTATTTATTTATTATATTTATACCCCACCTTTTTTCCTGCAAGGAACCCAAGGTGGCTTACATAATCCTCCTCCTCCTCTCCATTTTATCCTCACAACAACCCTGTGGTTCGACTGAGAGTCATTGACTGGCCCAAAGTCACCCAGTGAGTTTCATGGCCGAGCGGGGACTAGAACCCGAGTCCCAGTCCAACACTCTCACCACTACACCACACTGGCTCTTTAATGCACTTTTAAGTTAATGGACTGCTTTTAGACCAGCAATTTTTTTGTGATATTAAAAGAGGATCTTGTTTCATCATCACAACACACACACACACACACACACAGAATATAGTTGTCCTTATTTTAAATAAACTGTGCTCCCTAAACAGAGATAAAAACAGGTAAAATCATAACATGTGCATGAAGAAATGTTAACATTTTGTGCAATGATGGAATGGAGGTCAAGAAGGCCATTATCCACAGAAACATAGCTCTATAATCCCAATGAAATACCTCTAACTCCCAGTGGGAGCTAGATGTGATTTACTTCAGCAGCAGCCCCGCAAATGCCATAGCAAATTTTCAGGTCCTTAAGTAGCTCTCTGGATTAAGTAGCTCTCATGATCTGGAAGAGAAAGTTAGGCAATATCTGCTTTAATATACTGCTTCTCATAGTCCCAAAGCTCCTTTGTGAGAGTTGTCTCAGCTTCTGCTGGAGCAGGTATAAATTCATGAGTCAAGTGAGCACGTGAAACTGTGCTAGCACACGTGTGCAAGTTTTAAAAGAAGTGTGATTCCTGTAAATATGCATGAATTAATACATACATGATAGAATTGTCAGGAAAGCAAGCTATGTGTATGTTGGGCGGGTGGAATGCCAGTGTGAATACAGTGGATGCAAATTGGAGAACTTGGTTCAAGCTCCACTCAAACCTAAAACTCAGTACATTGCCTTGAGCAAGTCACTATCTCTACCAGGCTGAGGTTGCAATCCGATGCACACTTACCTGGGAGAAAGTCCCATTGAACGCAGTGGGGATTGCATCTGAGTAGACATGTACAGGATTGTACTGTAACCTACCATATCACATAATTGCTTTGAAAATTATAATTATAAATAACTTTGTACTTGGAGGGGTGTTATAGGAATAATTTAGTAGTGATCTTATTTTCCTCCTTCAAAGAGAAGTGTGGCTTTGATTACTTTTTTTAGCGAGAACTAGCCTCAATTACTGGGAAATCAAAGATCATCTTCTAATTTTTTTGGGGGGAAATCTTTTATCAGATATGTATTTATTGAAATGGACATACACTACTTAACCCATATGATTATCAGTTGAACAGCAGTGTTCTGTAACTGGGGTATCGCTGTTTGCCCTCAGCTCAAACTTAGATCTAGGTTTAGATTTTTCCTATTACTACCTCTGTCAACTCTTCACAATTTGTTTTCTGTATGAGATAATGACATATCCAGCTAACTTGTGCATAGCTGAATAAGTATGTAAAAACATCAGTTTGCTGAAGCACAAAAATATACATACAAAATAACACATAATATAAATAATTGAAAGAAGCAAAATAAGGATTAACTCCATTTTCATAACTTCAAGTTTAAAAACTGAGTTTAAAAATGCATATTTTTGTTCTAGACTTTAGAAATGCTACTTATATCCAGACTTTCCTATATTCTTGTGAGAATGTATTTTGCCCATGTTTTATATCCATGTTGTTCTGCATACTTATTTAACAAAATATATGCCACCAACAGAGACTCAATAATATAATTTTAAAACACAAAATCAAAATTGGCCTATGTAAAGAGCTAACTTTTCAAAAGTATTTTTCTGCTTTTGGTACAGAATCAAGTGAACACAGGCCTTCCTTTGAATAGGATTCTTGATATTTAGCTGTATATCCACATCTCAAAACTTTGCCCATTGCAAATCAATTGCGCTGTTCGCATGCCACGCTGTTCGCATAACCCATGATTTGTGGGGATGTGTGCACTGCATGCGAGTGGCAACCCAACAACAAACCATGGTTTAACTGCTAGGGTTGTTTAGCCCCTAAACAAACCTGCAGTCTGGGTTTGGACAACATGGCTGACAACAGCCAAGCATGCTGATTGGAGGTTATTTACAGAAACCGGGCACAGCTTGCACGCGAAGCTGTGAACCAGATCATTACCTGGGTTACCAGTGTCAGGGAACAGATTTAGCCCCTCACCCCAGTGATATTCCTGAGTTGCAGCTTTTATTTTTGCTCATATAAATGAATGGCTGTCTGGCTTAAGGCCTGCTATTGTGGCAGGTTGCAGATAGGTTCTGAATCTGGAAAGGTTGGCAAGGGTCAAATGGGCCAGAGGCAGAAGACATGGTCATAGACAGGCTGGAGGTCGGACACTAGATCAGGCAAACAATGACCAAGGTAGTGACATAGGCAGAGGACAGGCTCGCAGTTGGGTACCAGGTTGGTGAGGTAAGAATCTTAGGGCCAGGAACGTAGTCAAAGATTAGCCAGAGATGAGGCCAGGCAATGGGTGCATTCACATGTCACGACAGCCCACCCTGGCAATAAGCCATGGTGAGTTGGTTGTTGTGCAAACAACCTATGGTGAGCCCCAACAGACATTGTGCAGGGAATTTATTTTTATTTTTATTTTTTAATTGTAGGCGCAGTTGTGCGTGACTGCAGGGAAGGGGCACCAGGTACCAACCCTATTTGCCCAGAAGAGGCTCCAAATGCATTCCCCCGCCCTTTGGTTCCTCTTCACAGCTGTCAGAAGATGAGCTGTCAAGAGAAATATATGTAAAGACAAACATATGTCCCAGTCGAAAACCACCCATTTCCACTCAAACCCCCCTTTTTAAAGGGACCTGGGATTTTGACAGCTAGCTGTTTAAGTTCTCAAAACTCCTTTTCAGGGATGTTGAAGAGTCCTTGGTTCTTCTTCGTGGTCTCTGTGCTTCACACACATATGGGTTCTCTGCGCCTGCGCTGAGATCGATCGGAAACTTCTTTAGCTGAGATGAGCCGGGCGGGAGCCGGGAGTCCTTGGTCCAAAATGGTGACTCACGAGTCATGAGTCACTCCCAAAGCTGACTCCACAAGTCCCTATTAAAATCAATGGGGTTTTCCCCCAACAAAATAAGCCTACTTCAGATGTGTGGCTTAAATAAATTCTAGGCACAAGTAAAACCTATCCATGTTGCATTTGAGGAACACGATTTTGGAACACGAGTCCTTGGTCTTGAGTCCCGAGTCGAGTCTCTAGTCCCATTAAAAATATTGGGACTCGAATCTGACTTGAGTCAGAGGGGGGACTCAGTCCGACTCACGAGTCGAGTCCTGGAGTCCGAGTCCCTATCCCTGCTCCTTTTTCCCTAGAAAGAATGGGGTGGGTTGCACTTTTGTACTTTCCCAAGCACCTAGAGGCACAGGACAAGTGCAAAATGTGTACCTTGTTGGGAATTAAAGGGGGGAAGATGAGGATCTTGCTGTGAAGGGGGTGTACATCCCCCCAAACCCCCTTTTCACAGCAAAAGATCCCTCGTGCCTTTTTCTTGGCAGTTCTCCTTCAGATAGCTGTCAAGAAAAACCAAAGGGGGGGAATGTATTTGAAGCCTCTTCTGGCCAATGTCCAGGGTTGGTATCTGCTGCTTCTTGGCACCCCCCTGACCATTGCCCCAGCCAAGGCTTCAAATCTCCGCACGCACACAACAGTGAAGGTTTGCAAGTGTGACTAAAAAAAATATTAATGTTTTTGTGCAAAATGTTTTGTGCAAAAAAGAAGAAAAAAGCCTTGGCAACCACAGGCAGCCCCTCCAAGGCTAAAGTTTAAAGAGGAGAACTTTAAAGGGAAAAAAAGCCACAATGAGCCCAAAACGGCCCAGGGCAGGGAGGGATAGAAGCCAGTGCCAGCTGCCACTAAGAGCCGCTTGAGCACTTTGGGGGCAGTTGGCCCTGGCACTCGCCCAGTAGCCCCATAGCAAGAGTGGCAAGGGTTTTTTGCTGCTCTTGCCATGGCACTTGCGAGCCAGTTCCCTGTACCCATGATGGGGTTGGTCATCTGGGTTAGAACGACATGACAACCCATCATCGGTACAACAACCCCTACAACAACCCATGGGTTGTTGGGGTGGCTTGTTGCCCATGTACAAGCCACCCTGGGGAAATTGGTCTGGGTTCATATAACATGAAAACCCATCATGGGTAGCAACCTACAATGGGTTGCTGTGTCATGCGAACCCAGTCAATTTGTGCTGTTACTCAGACTAGTTGCTTAGACTGAGGAACACAGTATGGAGTAGAAGTTGTATACAGCCATTAAGCTCCTATTGGTCCCTGAGGTCACATGGTCCTGGCTGGACTCGAGCTGCAGCATAATAGAGTTTGGGTTGGTAATGAGAGCTGTCACTGTGACACAGGGAATAAGGTGCCTTGGCTTTGCTGCTTGAGACCCCAATTCACGTCCTTTGGCACCTTACAGTGGCTGTCATTTGTTTTTTGTTTTTTAAAATATTTTATTTACTTTTCAAAACAAATTATAACAAAAAATATATAACAGAATACAAGAATATCACAAAAATATAACATAAACAACATACAATAAATCATGAAGTGCTCCCCCCCACCCTCCAAGGGACCAATTAATATACTTCCATCCTCTTAATCAAATAAGTCTAAATTCCAAAAATATAACATATCTTGACAAGGCATGTTCCCCTTCCCCTTTATTAATACATAATCTAGTAATTGATTCCATATATCCATAAAATTATTCTTCTTTAGCAATCCTTTTTTGCATTTGATACTACTAGTTAGTTTATCATTTAGGGCTATGTCCCAAACTTCCTTATACCAGTCTGTTATTAGGAAAACATGTTGTACTTTTCAATTTCTCGCTACCATTAGCCTGGCCGCAGGTAACAAGTTTACAATGAGCTCCTTCGTATTTTGGTCACAAATAAGCTTCTCCGTTATTGATAACAATGCTAATTTTGGACAGACCTCTAAATTAGTACCAGTAATTTTCGATATTTCTGTAAAAACCTCTCGCCAAACGCCAATACATTTTTACAACTCCACCACATATGAGCATATGTCCCTTTTTCCTGACATCCTCTCCAACAAAATGCAGAACAATTATTATCTATTCTATTTAATCTTACTGGAGTTAAATACCATCTTCAAATTAGTTTATAAAAATTTTCCTTTATCCTAATTGACATCATTTCACAATCCGTCTATACCATATATTGTTCCACCCCACCTTCAAGGTCACCTCTTCAAATTCATTATCCCATACTGCCTTTAGCTGATCCTCTTGTTCTTTTGCTGTTATTTGTTTTTTGTAGAACAGCGGTGGCAAGTTGTGGTCCTTCAGATGTTTTGGGCTTCAGTGCACATCAGCCCTAGTTAGCATAGCCAATGGTGAGGGATGATGGGAGTTGTAGGCTAAACATCTGGTGGGCCACAATTTGCCCACCTTTGCTGTAGAGGAAAGTAAAGCATTGTGCTTGAATATCATGTTATAATGATGGCAGAAGCTGCCCTCTATCCCTGATATTAAGTGATCTAATCCTCACTGGCAAGGATCCTTCAGGGGAATACAATGTATCTTTGTACACAAATCGCACAAAGGCACGCCATAGAGCAGTGTTCTCCAACCTTGGGTCCCTAGATGTTTTTGGCCTACAACTCCAAGCATGCCCCAGCCAACTATGCTGGCTGGGGCATGCTGGGAGTTGTAGGCCAAAAACATCTGGGGACCCAAGGTTGGAGAACACTGCCATAGAGTCATTCAGTTGACAAGTCCTTCCTTAACACACACTCGATCCGTCCTAATGGCAGGTATTTCCCTAGTATGTAATCATTATAATACCTAATATTTATAGGGCATTTCAGTGGTTCAAAGTACTTCACATATCTCAACAGTTCTTATAAATAGTCATGAAACATAGTCTAGTATTATTCCTGCATTGCAGCGGTGTGCAGGGAAGGGCAGGCTGAGGCTTGCCTGAAGCCACAGTAATTTTGAATCAGAACTTCTAGCACTCAGCCTTAACACAATACAGCAGCTCTGATGTGTGCTACATATGTATATATGCATATAAGTACTGGATGCACGTCGCTGAAAACCCTAGCCAGGCTTCACCTGCCTTAGCTTGTATACTATCTCACAGTATTAGGAATGTGGGGTGCTCTCTTTGTTTCTTCACATGGTCTCTTTCATGGCTACTTAAATGCTGCGATAATATCAGCAACATGTGCTTTTCCATATTAATTATGACAGTTTTTAGAATTCCCTTGTGGTCATTGCCTATGAAACAATATAGATTTTATAAACCAAACCAGGCCTGTGTCTCCACTGGGCAAGTTTGCATGTCATGCTAAGCCACCCTGAGAATAAGGCACTGTCCGTTGTCTGTTCGCTGAACAAACCCACATTACTCCTGACAGATGACCAAGTGCACAGCAGCTTGGTGTGGCTTCTTTCCCCCTCAGTCCTCCCGCCCACTCCCAACGCATATCCAAGCTGCGTTTGCAGCACAACCCCCTCTGATTCTCATATTCCCGACAACTGAGACCTACCCCCACCCCTATTCAGCTGACAAATCTACAAGTTGCAAAGCACAAAATCTTAGACCATTGTATTCCCTACAGAGAGAACCCTCCCGCCAATCACTACCCCCCTTTTCTAAGCAGTTTTAACATTGGCAACCTTTTTCAAATTTGTGCAAATAGGACTATAATGGGTGCTATGTGTGTGTCGCTATTACTTGGGAGCAGAGAAAAAGCACAGAATGTGGTACTGGGCCCAGGATTGTTTCCTTAAAATGTTGACTTTTCTTTTTTTTAGAGCAAGGAAGGGGAAATTGTTCAGAATAGTAAAAAAATGACAAATTACGGAAAATAAGAGAAATAATGCAAGGTTGCCCAATCTATATAATGTATGCAGATCACAGAAATCTGTTTTGGATTACGTGCATGTAGAATTTTTTCTTTCTTTGTTTCTTTCATATGGAGTACACTGAGCATAACTAGGATGAAGCTGTATCTGCTTCATACGTTGAATCCATTTTGAATACCATCTGCTTACACAAAGAAGCATGGCAGCAGAGCATGCAGTTGTTAATTGCCATTTCTGCATTAATGTGAAATATCATTCTGTGCCTGATTCTCTTGTGTTTTTTGGTCTGAGTGTTGTTGTTGGAGAAATTCCCATTTTGTACATTCCCACCTTTGCTTATGTAGTATGTCAGTAGGGCTGGCCTTGGGTCCTTGCTCCTTGGCACCTTAGGAAAACATTTCTCTATGCTTTTACCCCCTCACAAATTCTGAAGATGTTTGCTCAGAAGACCTCTTGTCTCTATGGGTGGATCTACACTAAGTATTTTATTGGCATGATAATGCCTGACTCACTGGTGTGTCACATGACACTCACCCAAACTGTCCTTCTCGCGATATTTTCATAGATTTCATAGATTATAGAGTATTTCTTCCATTATATCCCAGAATTCTTCAGACCAGTTATGTCATGACTTTGTTATATGTTCCAGTCCGTGCCCCCCCCCGTGTGTATATATATATATATATATATATATATGGTGTGTGCTAAACTTGTGCTACTATTCTGGTGCCTGGAGGAGTGACTTCAGTGGACTGGTGAGGGGGGGAAGAAGAAGGTCTTCGGCAAAACTGCAGCAACTTTGAGAAGTAGATCCTTCAGTTGCTTTCCTGCCTCTGCCCCCCCCCCCCCGCTTCTCTCTCTCTTTCTAACTTGCCCAGTGAACTGGAGAGTAAATGCAGTGCTGCTTCCCCCCCTCCCCAACTGAATAAATAATGTTTGGAATGTCCCCTTTGTCCCCTTGCCTCAAGGAACAACTAGCTGAAAATGAGCAGAAATGCATGTCTACTCAGAAGTAAATCACATTATCTTCAATGGCCTTACTCAGAAGTAAATCACATTGATTTCAATGTGCTTCCTCTTGGGAAAGTTAGCATGGGAGAGGGGCTGCAATTGCTTTCCGGAATTGCTTTGGGTGGATGGGAATGGGGATCCTGCTCCCATGGCTTCATTTTTTGTGAGGGGGCAGGAGGAGCTGTCAATTTTTTTCTTTTTTTGAAACTATCTCCACTTTCTCCAGCGCATAGATGAAAGAAAACAAAACCTTTTTTTAAACAGCCATTTTCCCTGCACATTTCAAACTCCTCCTACTCTCCCATAATTGCATTTGTGTGTGAGACACAAGATCGCGTTTTCAATACAGTGGAAACCACGCTGTATTCGTTAGCATGTGCCCCAACAGCGGTAAATGTGTTTTGCATAAATACCACGACAGAGCTCCCTGATTAACGGAAGGGGCTCTAGTGTAGATCCACCACAAGAGACATTTCACCCATTATGAAATAGCAAATACGGATTTTTCATCAAATCTATGCTTGAAAAGGAGTTGCAGCTAATCTTTTCTTCCTGACAAATTTTACCTGTGTATCTGGTTGCAAATATGTTTGGCACATTCATACTTTACATTTTTAGCTGCACCGCCGAAACATGCTGGCTCAGCTTGTCTGAGTTGGAAAGCTAAGCAGGGTCAGGCCTGGTTATTACTTGGATGGGAGACCCCTCCTCTAGTTTCCTGCATTGAGCAGGGGGTTGGACTCGATAGCCTTGTAGTAGGCCCCTTCCAACTCCATCTATGAAATACCTTTAAAGGATAAGGTGTGAAACAGCACTAATTCAGTTCGGTCTTTTATTTAGATGTATTGCTTTGTCCATTCCAAATGCTTAAGATGGACAATACCGTTTTTAAAAGGTGGAACCCTCCTACACATATACAAATATAAAGACACACATGCACAAACACACACCATAATGATGATCCAGTTAAAATTTTCCTATGTTTTGCTGATATATGCTAGAGCACCAAAGTCAGCCCCAACAAGTAGGTCTTACCCTTCTGAGGCATCTCTGTTCATAAGGGTGCTTTGGACCTTCCAGCTGAATTTGGAGTCCATGATCATAGGAAGGTGGCATCTTTTTAAAAGCATTTTGCACATGCTGTTGTTAAATTTAATCATGACTATTGGAACTCCTAGGTGGGTAGAATTGTGCTACTAAGGGGAGAGATTCTGGCTGGAAAATTTGGCAATGGGAGCAGTGCATGTTGTCAGCGGACCTATCCTTTTGCTGTTCCACAGACTAGATAAAGAAATTTGTGCTAGTATAATAGCACTGATCTGGGTTATTAAGTTTAATTGAGTATTCCTTTAAGATAAAACAATTAATAACAGCCAGTTCTGTGTTTTTTTTTTCAATGGAGGTCAAAGTAGTAAAAAGGCAATGATAAGTGTAGCGGGACCATTTGAACACAATACCCCCAGTGGCCAACTGAGGCAGCCTACCCAGAAGGATACAATACTGTGAACAGTATTGGAACTGGAAGAAGCTGATGCTGCAGTCACAGGACTAAATGAAAGAATACATAATGATTAAATATAGTGGGTAGTATTGAATGCATATTAAGGAATGTTCACTATCTGCATATTTTTCTATGTATGAAGAATAAATCTGCAGCTGGCAGCTGAGACTGTTCAGATTGACAATAGGAATTGTTCAAGAACATTGAGCCTATGTGCTCCTTTCATATAGGACTGAGAGCCTTGGTTTTTTCAGATGTAAAGTATATAGCCAACTGTATACATGGTGTTAATGTTTCATTATTATTTATTATTTATATGGTGCATTCGGTGTACATGGCATTTTTACAGCAGAAATAAGAAGAGGGAGAGGATTTAAACCAAAGAGCTTGCAAATTTGAGGAGAAGGAAGAGTTCCACCCTGAAAGGCAGCCTAAAAATAATTTTAAAATTGTAAATAATACATAAATTAAGGGATCCTAAAGGCAAGGGTAACAAGATATGTATATGCTCAAATGCAGTTATAGTACCACCCTCTTTAAAAGAAATGATAATTAGAACACTCCTGAAGAAACCTAGTCTGGACCCTGAAGATGTAAAGAATTATAGGCCACTTGCTAACTTCTAGTTCCTGGTATTTGAGTGGGTGGGGGGGGGGCAGCCAACTCCAGTCACTCCTGGATGAAACTGATTTTCTAGATCCATTCAATCAGGTTTCAGGCCTGGGTTTGGAATGGTGACTGATTTGTGGGTTCCTTTGCTAAGGGACAGGACCTTATGGGATCCTCTTCAGGGGTTCACCTTTGCCTAGGGCAGTGATGGCGAACCTATGGCACGGGTGCCACAGCTGGCACGCAGGGACCTCTCTGTGGGCACTCGAGCCATTGGTCACCAGATCGCGAAAAGACCGTCCCCTTCTGCAAAACACTAATGATCTTGTTCTTTCTCACAGTGTGGAACAGAATGATTTTATTCTAGAATTCCTGTTGCAGAATTCTTTTCTACATTGTTATCATATTTAAAAGATTTTGAAGAATGATGCACAGAGCATGGCTTGGATGTAAAGCCCTAACAGTTGACCTGAGTGCTGCATGTGTTGTGCACAGGCTATGTGTACAATGTAGTACTATAATAATTTTTTGAGTTGATTTTTTTTTCAACAAAAAACTGTTAGTATCATTGAAAGCTCTGTTATTGTGTTTTTCTTTTAAGACAAAATATGTTAATTAGTTCGGACAACAGTATGAGTTGTTTTTCTAAAACTAAAACCTCGGTATTCAGGTTTAATTGCAGTTGGCACTTTGAAATAAATAAGTTGGTTTTGTGTTGCAGTTTGGGCACTTGGGCTCAAAAAGGTTCGCCATCACTGGCCTAGGGACTGCCTCTTGATTTTCATGGAACTTGCAGTGGATTTTGATACCATGGACTATGGTATCCTTCTGGGTAGGCTGCCTCAGTTGGCCACTGGGGGTATTGTGTTCAAATGGTCCCGCTCCTACCTATTTACAGTATTTATTTATTTATTACATTTCTGTAATGTCCATTAACTGTAGCTCTGTGTACAGTTCACAATTCCAGCAGGTGGTGCTGAGAGATTATTGCTCTACACTGTGGCAGTTTCATAGGATTCTGTTTTAGATTCTATGCAGTTTCACAGGATTCTGTTTAACCCCCCCCCCCCATGTTGTTTAACATCTACATCAGCCTTCTCCAAGCTGGTGCCCTCCAAATGTGTAGGACTACAACTCCCATCATCCCAAGTCAGCATGGCCATTGCCATGCTGGAATGTAGTCTTCTAACACATCTGGAGGGCACCAGCTTGGGGAAGGCTGATCTACATAAAACCAATGGGAGATGTCTGCTAGAAGTGCAAACTGAGGTGTTGCCCTTATGCAGGCGGTATCCAATTCTATTTCTCTCCTTTTCATCAAATTCAGATGAGGCATTTCTGTATCCTAGGCACACTTCCAGGTTGTACTTCCCCTAGAGGATCAGTTTTGCAGTTTGGGGTTCTTCTTGGATCCGCTGGAGGCACAAGTAGACTCTGTGGCTCTGAGCAACTTTTATCAGCTTTGGCTGAAATACCCACAGGGTAGCAAGACTGTTAACTGTGACTGTATGATATTATTATATCATACCAGTACTTTGTCATCTGTATTGGCTTCCAGGCTGTTTCTGAGCCTAGTTCAGTGTGCTGGTTTTAACATTTAAAGCCCTAAATTGCATGGGGCCAGGTTACCTGAAGGATCCTTTCTCTAACATATGCCTACCTTGACCTTAAGGTCATCTTCTGAGTCCCTTCTCCAGGTGGCCCTGCTAAATGATGTATGGTAAGTGGCTACTAAAGGGAAGGCCCTTTTCATTAGTGGCAACCCAGTGATAGAGTACCCTCCCTAGAGAGGCTCATCTGGTGCCTGTTTTGTAGTCTTTCATCCTGGCCAGATCTACACCTAATAGTTATTGCAGTACTGGATTGCTTCTGTGACTTGCGGAGCACACAACACACTCACTTTTCAGTTCCGGTTGCATTTGTCTTGCGTCCTCGTTCCTCTGTTCTTTTGTAATTTCTTGGACTACCATTATTATGATTTTTCCTGTTACTGTGATTCACTATCGCAGTACGTAGCTATGTGTGTTCTCACCGGGCGCTGTCGTTGCCTGTCTTGGTGTGACTATGAAATAGTCCTAAGCAGTGTTAGCCAATTGTTTTCTTTTGGGGGGGGGGGGTTAATTCGTTATTTGAATTTTAACATATACAAGACAACCGAACAACCAACAAAACATCTAATCCATTACAGAAATTGTATTAGATCAGAACAAAGTAAATCCCGCCCCCCCCCCCGAACCAACATTCAAAGGAACAAATCTGGCTGGGCACCTTTTCCGGAGTCTTTTTCGGCCATAAAGTAGTCAGTTTTGTGATAGGTGGATATTTGTAAGTTTATTGCATCCAAATGTACTGGAAGGCTTGAGGTAATTTGTGTTGTAGATGTTCTGTATGAAAATTGGATAAAAAGCCACCATTCTGCTTCAAAAGAGTTTGTTTCTTTCCCCCCCCTGCAGTTCTCAATTTTTGAGTTAGTTTTTCAATTAATGCAATTTCTCATACCACATTATACCAGTGATTGATGGTTAGCCCTTTGGCATCTTTCCATCCTCTTGCTATTAGTAATTTAGCAGCTTGTAATGGAAATCTTATTAGGTTCTTGTATAATAAATTTTTATTATCTCTTTGAAAAATGTTTAATATTGCTAATTCTGGAGTTTTATTTATCTCTGTCCCTACAATTTTAGATATTTCTTTGAAAACTATTGTCCAGAAGCGGGATACTTGCTTGCAGGACCACCACATATGTTTGTGTGATCCGATTCTCCACAGGCTCTCCAGCATAGGGGAGAGTAGTTTTTATTAATATGAGATATTTTGTGAGGAGTCCAGTGCCATTTCTGTATTATTTTCAGTGAGAGTTCTTTGAATTTTGTTGAAATCGCTTTAAATGGGAATTCATCCCATATATTTTCCCATTCTTCATCTTCTATTTGCATTCCCCATTCTCTTTCCCATTTTCTTTTAAGAGGAAGGCTATTTCCCATGTCTGTTTTTATCAGAAGTGCATATAAATCTGACATTAATCCTTTTTCCTGATCTGTAAAAGTTAATAATATCTTTTCAAATTGTGTCAGATCTCTGGTGCCTTGTTTTTTCACATTCTCTAGTCTAATGAATGAGCTTATTTGGTACCATTGTAACCAAGTAATTGCCGTATTTCGTAATGTGTTTATCCATGTGTCTCTTGGTAGTGGTTGTGAGTTATTATATAAGTCTCGTAATATCAATAGGTTATTATTTTTCAGTGATTCTCTAGATATCTGTATGTCTTTAACTGGAAAATTTGGGTGTGCATAGAGTGGTATTAATGGTGAAATTCCTGGCATCAGTGTCTCCTTTCTTCATTTCCATATCTTTAATATTATTTCCATGTTGGAGTGTTGATTTTGTATACCTTGTGTTATTCGTTTTTTGACAAAGGGTATTGTGTGTGGATTATCTTGTGCTAACAAAAAAATTTCTATTTGACCCAATGTTTATTTTTATTATCTGCCATGAATGATAATAGATGTCTCAGTTGGTAAGCTTCATAGTATAATTTAGTGATGGAATTCCCCATCCTCCATCAATGGTGGGTCTGTATCTGAGATTTCTTGCCATACGTGGTTTTTTACCATTAAATATAAATTTTTCTAGGGTGTCTTGCCATGATTTAAGCCATCTCATAGGTACTTCTATGGGTAGAACATAAAATAAGTATGTGAATTTAGGTATGACTATCATTTTGATGGTGGCTAATTTGTTCATTGTGGTTAAGTTCAATCTTTTCCATCTTTTGAGGTCTTTCTTGATATTTTCCCATAATTTGGAATAGTTTAGTGTGAAGGTTTTGTTTGGGTTTTTTGCAACTTGAACTCCTAGATATCTAAAGGCTTTGTGAACTATAGGAATTTGTAGATTTTAGAAATGTCAAGTTGATTGTTTGCCCCTATATTATAACTCATGAAGTCAGATTTGTCGTAATTTACTTTTAAGCTAGACGCTGCTTGAAAATCTTGCAGTTCTTGACGTAGTGGTTGCAATGCCTCTATTGGGTTTTGTATTGTTAATATCAAATCATCAGCATATGCTGAGTAAGTATGGTTGATCTTGAATTTGTATACCTTGTATAGCGTCATTATGTCTGAGTCTGTCTGCTAGAAATTCTATAACTAAATTGAATAACAGAGGGGATGGGGGCAACCCTGTTTGGTTCCTGCATTTAGTTGAAAAGGGCGTGAATCATAAGAATTGAATCGTATATTTGCTGTTGTTTTGTTATATATGGCATTGAGAATGTGAGAGAAATTTGGGCCAAAGTTGTACACAGATGTGCTCTCCAGTAAGAACTGTAAATTAACACTGTCAAATGCTTTGAACAAGTCTAGAGCAATTATGGCTAGCGGGGTGTTTGTTTTTTACTGTATTTTATTATGCTATATAGCCTGCGTATAGGGTCTGCTATATATCTTTTTGGAATAAAACCATGTTGATCTTCATGTATTATTTCTCCTATCACAAATTTTAATCTATTAGCCCATATGGTGGTAAATATTTTATAATCTATATTTAATAAAGAGATGGGTCTGTATGATTCTGGGAGCTCCGGATTTTTCCCTGGTTTTAATATCAAGATGATTCTGGATTGTGTCCATGTGTTAGGAAGTGAGGCTCCATCTAGAATTTCATTATATAATGACAATAGTCTTGGGGCTAATAATTCTGTATATGCTTTATAAAATTCACTTGTAAAACCATCGGGTCCCGGTGAATTGTTGGGTTTTTGTGTTTTAATGGCTTCTGTTATTTCTTCTATCGTAATCCTTTGTTCTAGGATTTGTTTACTTGCTTCAGTTAGTCCTGGGATGTTTGTTTTGCTCTGATACTTTCTAATTGTGTTCCTGTCTTTTTCTTCCCCTTTGTATAGTTTTTCAAAATAATCTACAAAAATGTCACCCATCTCTTCTATGTCATATGTTTTATTCCCCTGTTTGTTTTTAAGAGCATTTATTTTGTTTTTGTCCCTCCTTTTTTTTACCCTGTTTGCCAAGAGTTTGGATCCCTTTCCATCAAATTCATAATGTTTTTGTTTAATATATAGTAAATTTATCATGGTTTGATCTAATTCCAATAAATTTAATTCTGTCCTTTTCTTCTCCATTTGTTGTCTGATCTTTTGTTCCCCTGTTCGTTTATATTGTACAGTAAGTCTTTCTAGTTCTAATTCTGTTTCTGATTTTCGCGTCCGTCTCTTTTTATTCATGTGGCTCATCTCTTTGATACTCAGTCCTCTAAGAACCGCTTTCATTGCTTCCCATCTGGTCCTTTCTGTTGTGTCCCCTGCTTTATTTTCTGTGAAGTAGTTGTCTATTCCCTTTTGTAAATTTTCTCTGCTTTCTTTGTTTGTTAAAAGGATGGGATTGAATCGCCATATATAATTGCTCTTGGTATAGTTGTTTACTGTGAGTTGGACAGATACCGGTGCATGGTCTGTCACTTTTATGGGTCCTATATCTGCCACTGTGACGTTTTGCATCAGTGTACTAGTTAGCATAATTGTGTCTAGCCTTGAGAAAGTTCCATGTACCCTGGAACAAAATGTGTCTGTGTAGTCTTTGTTGTTAAGTTCTGCCCATACCTCCCTTAAATTAAATTTGTGAATTATGTTTAAAAGTTTTCCTGCTCGTGTGCTATGTGAGTCTGTTTTATTATATAATCTTATATCTTTTTGTACTTTTCTAGGTTCAGCTCCTTGCATGTTCCAATTAGTGTCTGCTCCAATTATTGCCTCTGCTTTGAAAAGGTTCTCAACTTTTTCAAAACTTTATGTAGGAAGTCTAGCTGTCTTTCGTTTGGACTGTATAATGAGGCTAATACTATTTGTTTGTTTTGATTTAGTGTTCCCTCTACAAATACGTATCTGCCATTGGGGTCTTTCTGTACTTGCCGTATTGCAAAGTCCACTGTGTTATGTATTAATATTGCTTCTCCCCTGGATTTGTTTGTTCCTTTTGCTATATGTACAGTTTTCCATTGACTACTGTTAAAAATTCCTTCCCTTTTTGGGGCTTTGTGTGTCTCTTGTAGAAATAGTATTTTTGGTTTTAGATCTCTTATTAGTTTATGTAGCCTCGCCCTTTTTAACTGATTCCCCATGCCTTTAATGTTTAGAGTTAGCACCTTAAGGTCTCCCATGGTATATGCCAATTTCTGTCTGCCTTGCCCATTATCGCACCCAGCTCAGTCGTGTCCTCCCTCCCTCCCCTGTCATTCCCCAACCTTCTCATTTTCCCTAACTTTAAAACTCATTTGCAGCTCTCTCTTAGCATAACTAAAGCTGCGAATGCAGGTGAGATCCTCCCCTCCCCTTACAGAGAGAGTGATTCACGAGTTCTTCACCCTGCCTTGAGGCTATGGTTTGTTCTTTTCAGATTCCTTTAAAACTATAACTGAGCAGGTCAATCTATTCCTTCATAGATTGACTACATAGAGGCAAGAGTTTCTCCCCCCCCCCATTTTATCAATGGTTTAAAACAGCGTGACTCTACAAACAAAGAATATTTTCTCTCCCCTTTGGGGCTAGTCTCCCTCCTCCCTTTTCCTCCCCCTTCCCTTTGCTATGCATTTGAATATTTACACTTCAATTGTCTTTCACTTTGTTTTTGTCACCTCCTGTGGTTCACTGTTACTCAGTTTCTCTCATCTCTTCCTTTGTGGCAGAGCTCTCAGGATTCTTGGGGTCTGTGGATTTTCATAGTCATTTCTTTCCCGCCTGTTTTTTCGGTGTCTGTTTACAGTGTTCCAGCCGTCTCCTCCTTGTGGCTCTTGGCCTGCTTCTTCTTCTCCATTATCTGTTTCTTCCCGAGTAGCCTCTGCCAGGAGTTCGATGCCTAGCGTTCTGAATAGCTCCGTCATTTCCCATGGGGAGGCTGCAATCAGCGTGTGTCCCTTGTTGGGGATTATTATCTTGAAGGGGAATCCCCAGTGATATTTAAGCCCCAGTTCTCGTAGTTTCAATGTGTAGGGTTTGAGGAGTCTTCTTTTCTGCAGCGTCTCTGGTGCCAGGTCTTGCATAATCATTACAGGTTTGTCATTATATTTTATTTCTTTTAGAAGTCTTAGCTTTTTAAAGAATTCGTCTTTCTTGTTGTATCTGCTGAAACATATTACCAAGTCTCTTGGAAAGCTGGAGTTTTTTCTTCTGGGTCCTAGTGCCCTGTGAGCTCTTTCTAAGTCATCAGCTTCTATCGGGCAGTCTGGAGTTAATGAGGTCAGCCATTTTGCTATAAAAACCTTAATGTTTTCACCTTCTGCTTCTTCTTCCAAGTTTTTTATTCTCAGATTACACCTTCGGTTGCGATTTTCTTGGTCTTCAATCTTTGATTTATTTTCCGCTACCGCTCTTTGTAGGGTTTTTATCTTTTCCTCCTGTTGCTGAGCTTTTTCTGCAGCTTTATTTGCTGTTGTTTTTACTGCCTCCACCGTTTCTGTTATTTCCTTCAGTTTGGTGTCCAGCAGTTCTGCCCAATGGTTCATCAGTTCTTGTTTTAATGTTTTTAATTGTTGTAATATTGCCTCCTTCATTTCGTTATTCGATATCTGTGCGCTTGATCCTGGCTCTTCTGTGTGTTCTCTGTCTTCTCCGGTAGCCATTTTTATTCTCTTGAGTATGCTGTACTGCCTTGTGCAGTGTTTTTCTTTCTTTGTAGGGAAAGTAGTGTGTAATCTCGCTGTTTTTCGTTTTGCTAGATTCCTCTGTCATTCCCCATCAGAACTTTAAGTTTTTGTTGCTTGTTGGGCTTTTTTAAATGTTGTAGAGTCTTCCTTTTTAGTTTTAGGGTGAGGAGCTCTCCCTCTACGCCGCCATTTCTTAGGCGTGCTAGCTCCGCCTCCCAGCCAATTGTTTTCAAGATGCGGGGAACATTCAGTTTTTGTCTCCCAAAGCTGTATCGGAGCTTCAGCAAAGCAGAGATTGCTTTCCTGCCACTATCCTTCTCCCACACACCTTTTCTCTATTTTCTCTCTGAACTGAAGAGTAAGTGCTTCCCCCCTCCCCAACCTTTTGAAAAAATAAATGCCCATTTCAGCCCTCTGTCCCAAAGTACAACTAACTGTAAATGAGCCGAAATGCATGTCTACTCAGAAGTAAATCACATTATCGTCAATGGCCTTACTCAGAAGTAAAGCACAAAGTGAATAGGACCTAACTGGGCTTCGGCGAAACAACAGCAACTCCTAGATTGCTTTTTCGGGCTCTCCTCCTTCCCCACAGCTTCTCGCTGAATGTTAATCACATCTTCAATGGCCTTACTCAGAAGTAAATCACATTGATTTCAGTGAAGCTTATGCTTGGGAAACTTAGCATGGGAGGAAGACTGCTTTGGGAAATTGGTTTTGGGTGGGGAAGGGGAATGCTGATCCTACTAGCTTCACCCCATGGGAAGACGGTGGTGGTGGTGGTGGCGGCGGCGGCGGCGGCGGCGGCGGCAGCAGCACAGCATCTCATTCTCTTCCCTTCCCCTTCTCCATGATATTTTGTGAGGGGCAGGAGGATTATTTTTTTTTAAACCATCTCACTGGTTCACTCTAGCGCTCCTGCGCATAGATGATGATTTTTTTAAAAAAGCTTTCTCTTAAAGGGCCATTTCCTCTGCATGTGCAAGGCAACACCCAGTATTACCACTATGGAGTTTAGGTGTGGCACGGCAAAACAGAATGACTGCGGTACAGTACATTTAACGAAAGTGTGTGCTGTGAGTAGTGACTGCGGAATGTGAATATAGCAGTACTGTAATGCTAACTTGACGATATACCATGTAGTGTAGTTCTGGCCCAGGTGAAAAACTTTTCATCGTTCCAGGATTTCAAACGTTAGTGTAAAATCTTAATACATCTTTCAGATATTTTTGGAGTCTTAAGATCTGTGAAAATTTTGGTGCTGCTGTAAAATTTATTTTATGGATGTTATCTGCTTTATGCTTATATTCTGTAGTTTACTTTTGTATTAAACTGTTTCTAACTTTATTGTAGGCTTCCCAGAGAACTTTATTTATTGGGTGCTATATAGATATTGCAAATAAAATGAAATAAGATGTAAGCATTTAGACTTAATTGTGGTTTAGCGTGAAGAGTTGGTGGTGGGCTTAACCCAGGGCTTCACAGAAAAAGTACATTTTGAGGAAGGACAGAGAGAGGGAGAGGGAGAGTGGCAGTATCATGTAGGTGTGTGTGGAGTGAATAGCAGGAAAAAAGCAAATGGGAACAGGTAGACTTGCTTAAGAGAGCAGCAAAACTTTGGGCAGCTTCAGCTGGTAGATTTGAAGGAGCAAAGTTCACTGGAAGGGATATAATGGGAAATAAGAGCAGAGGGATCAAGGGGCAGATAAGTGGAGACCTTTAAAGGTAATGATAAAGAGTTTGAGTTGGATATCACCATATCACTATCAAAAAGTTCTTTAACATAGATTTCCAGTCTTATAATGATGAGATCATCATTCATGAGAGAGGTATATCAGATTGCTATAACAGAGACGTGACCTTGGAATTCTGGTTTCCATAGAGAAGGTATCACTAAAAGAGCTGAAATGAGGTGTTCACCATGCTACCCCTCAGCAGCAGTTATAGCATTGTAGTTATAACATTTAACACAGTTATAGCATTGTAGTTCATTTGTGTCATTTATTTGTTTTTCTGCTTTAAAAATTGTTAAAGTATAAAAATAACCAACATTTAACAAAAAGTAACAATAAAACCTATGTTCCTCAGGAACAAACAGTTTATTTAAAACAATCGTACCCCACCTATTGCCCAAAGCTCTTGGCTTACAATATTTTTAAAAATACAGAAAAGGGACAACAAAGATGTTAGAGCCCCTCATGGGGTGGGGCTGTTGATTTCTCATACAGCTCTTGGCTCCCAGTGTCACACTTTGGCTTAGTGTTCTCTGATTGAAGATGCTCCATTTGGATGGCTTTCCTAACTAGATGTAGATGAAAATCATTGCAGCTCCTGTCCCTTTCATTTGTAAAATGTTGGAAATGGTGGAACAGATGACAGGGGGTTTTTTATTTCATAATTCATTGTGCTGATGCTTATGAGATTGTCATTTATGCAGAGCAGGGGGGAAATGATTGCATTTTGCATAGCAGTAATGCCTGATCTTCCTCACTTTTATATTATTTTTCTGCTGTATTTCATACTTAAATATAGCTTGCTAGTTCATAATAATGTTGTATTCTCAGTCTGCATGGTGAGCAGGCACAACAACCTGATTTAGATAATCAGGAAGTAAATTGTGGCCTTTGAGTCATTGTGATTTATGGATTATGGCTATTTAGATGTCAGTGTTTCTCTCCAATGAATATATGCATATCTAATCACATACATGCTTCTTCTTCTGATGGTCCTTTTTCTGTGGCCTACTTTGGTTGTTATTTCCACTATGGATATGAATTCTTGTACCAGAGTTTGGTCCACAGTGAGTCTCTAATTCAGGAAACATGGCATTAGAATCTCCCCAAGTCTAGCTTTGATTCAGAACTTTGGGTCATCTCAGGCCATGAGGGAAGAGGGGAAAATAATAATTTGTTATGAACAATATTCCCAGTAGATCAAAATGTTCACAAAAATTGGCATTTTCCTATCACTACATGAAGCAATTGGTATGACACAACTGTGGGTCAGGAACCCAGTCATACCTGCTTCCTGATTCTTTGTGGGAGCAGGTTTCTGGCTCAATCAATGCAAACACATTGTTTAGGAGACAGAGAGGAGTTTGCATGTTTTCTAGTCGTGCCACCTTGAGAAACCCTGGGTTACTCTTTCAGTATCCCAGGTTTTAAAATTACATTACTCTGGAAAGTGTGTACAAAGATAGGATCTGTTTGGCCTATGGGAAAAGATGCTGTAAATGAAAGAAATGAGATTATGATAGGGCTGCTGCATTACTGTTGGAAGGTCTAGTTGGCCTAGTTTACAATTAGTGTGTTTCAGTGTTGGCACTGCAAGGGTAAATTAGTGATGTGTTATGGAAATAATACTATAATGATGTCAGTAATAAAAATAGATAATACTTATTTGTGAACACTGTTCAAGAAACAGATACATTTTTTAAAAGGACTAATTCACAGGTAATATAATTCTATCAAGGTTGAAATATTGTCAGAGTCCAAATTCACCTTCCAACTGTTTAGCTGTACATTATTTGAATAAGGAAAATTGACATCACTCTCGCACAAAGTAATCCCGTAGTTTATCACTCATCTTCCTAAGAACAGAAGAAAGTGAAACCGATATGACAAGTATTGCCCTAAGGCAGGGGTCTCCAACCTTTTTGGACCTGTGGGCACATTTTGGGGATTTGATAAACTGCTGTGGGTACCACCACAAAATACCTAATCTGTGGATCACTGTGTAGGCATCTACTGTTGCATCTGTGGAACTTAGGCTGAGTCTTATTCAGCAAAAACATGTGTTTCATGTCTATTACGCACTGCAACATCTCTTTAATAAGGGATTGTCTAATTCAGCTAATTGCTGGCAGTGCAATACAGCTAATGCTTCTTTTAAACATATGTTTTGGCAATGTCCAGTAGTTGCTTCTTTTTTGGGAGAAGGTTATTACACGGATAAATTTTGTACTGGAACAGTCTTTAAAATTCACTGATGTACATGCTCTTTTAAATTATTTACCTGCTTCATGGAAATTAACAAATGGAAGGGGAAATGGGTTCTCTGCGCCCTTTTGACAGCTCAAAGACTGATATTACAAAATTGCATTTCCTCCTGTAATGCAATGGAATGAGGACCTTACAGTGTTTTCGATATATGAATGGGTGGCATATAGATGCCAACTTCAAATGGATATCGTACTTATTTGGATATTTAGTCTGCTTTTGTTAAAGCCTATGTATAATTGGTAGAAAGTTGTATGCATTTCATACAAATCCATGTACATACCGTATATTAAAAAATGGATTTTTTTTTTAAAAAATGTAAAATGTTTTTTTGGGTACCCACAATCACCATGTTGGGGACACCTTGGCGGGTGCTATTGAAGGTGCCTGTGGGTGCCATGGCACCCACAGGCGCCGCTTTGGGACTGCTGCCCTCAGGTGATGAAATTGTAACATCAGGAAAATATTAATAACTTTAAACAGGATTGAAAAGCATAAGAGAATAATTGCTTGAACAGATCATGTATGGTGAAGCCTAAAATGGAACAGTAATCTGCAACAGATGTGAAAATCTCACAGAAGCAATGTAAACAGGGTAAGAGAGGACCTAATTTTATTTATTTATTTATTTACGTTTATTTATCGCCCATCTGGCCGGCAAACCAGCCACCCTGGGCAATGTACCTCATGGCACAGTGTCTTCTTGGATGGTAATATTTAGGACCTTCCTAAGTGTATCATATGGCACATTCAACATACCTTCCAACTGTACATATCCAATCTTATATTTTCTGTTTACCTATACAGTAGGTACAGGACCTGTTGTCTTCCCTCTGTATGCCATTATGGTACAGAATTTCACCAAACACTAGAGTTTGCCATCATAAAGAGCAAGATACCAGCCTTCTTGCTTTGAAACTGGATCTAGTATTTGCAGATGTACCTTGGCCAATATTTAAAGCTCTGCGTCCCAAACATTGCCATGAATGGGAAATACACATATGGGACATTGTATATATAAACCATGTGCACAAGGAACATCTAGATTAGGTTGAACATACATGGAAATCCACAGATGTATAGCGTTCAGGAGTTTGATCTGTGACCGTGAATTATTTGCAGATTATACATTTTAACATTAACTTTTCTAAGATTATTCAGTGATAAATTCCTGTCCCCCCACACTCACAAGCAGAATATTCACATTGCTTGCTGTGTAACCCCTATGAAGAGCAAGATTCTCATGTGATAAGTCACAAATACAACTGACAGATTCATCACCCATCATCCTCTTTCAAGGACTGAGTCACAGGGTAAGATTTATTCTCTAGACGTGTGAAATTTCAGTGTACACTGACATATGCAGTTATGCAGTAGTAACCAGGCATACGTTGTTAGATGAAATTTGACACAACAAAGCTTGTGTTCCATTTAACACAGGCTTGCAAAAAGCTATTTGCCTGGTTGCTGGTTCCTCTTCCAGATAACCAGAGAAGGGAAGCTTTTGTAAGTTTTTATAGATCTGGCTCTGTTCTTAATTTAGTTCATCAATATGCCACAAATATCTGTTTATCCAACAGATGGGTTAGTAATTTGTGCTACAGTTCTTTGGATTTATTTACAAAGTTACAACTTGTCTTGTATAAAATGGGGTGAGATACATTTAGAGAACACATCAAATAGCCATTTTAGAATTTTCATGAATACACAGAACCAACTTACCCTGTGGGGTGTGGGTGTGTGTGTGTGAGAGAGAGAGGGGGGGGGAGAGAGACTTTTGGTTGCTTCTTAAAGGTGTGCTGAAGTAAAGTGCAGCAATATAGGTTAGGTAGCCGTGGCTGGCTTTGTAACATTATGTGTGTTTAACAAATGACAAAGACTGCAGTATGTTAACAACTAGCAGACCAACTCAGTTTACAGTGATACAGCTAAAGCTACAAACAAACATATGCAGCTGTCAGAGTTGCACACATTATGCCTGCCCTGTCGGAGTGAAGCCATGCTTGCTGGAACCTGTAGGCATAGCCCCTTAAGGCAGGGGTCTGTCTGTTCCATTTCCCTGAGGTGGGGCTGCCCCACAGCAGCAGGGAGGGAGAAGGCATATAACTCTGTCCCTCAGTGTACTAATCTCCCCTGGATTCAAACTGTATGGACTACAAAACTTGTGTTCTGGTTAGGGAAGTCTGCCCCTAGTGGCTGAAGATGTTATTGCAGGCTTTAACCTGGCGGACACATTTAAATTAATTAAAAGTAATTACGGTAATGCATTTTTAAAAAGGAACTAAACCTGAGGTGCCCACCCCTACAGTACCCTTAATATGCATGGCAAGTTCCAGGTGTCTAAGGCCTTGAAGCTGTGTGGTGCTGACAGGCAGACACATAGATTATCCTCATGTATTTTGTGTGCACATAAGTAATTTTCTTCATGGTTGCAATGTGTGTACATGTGTACCCTGCCCAAACTCTGGTCACCCAGGTCACACTATTACACAGCTCTTTGTGCTAGCGGAGTGAAGTTAGTTCAAGTTAGTGAGATGATAGTACCCTTATTATGACTAATGGTCGAAAAATATCTGGAATGCACAGTTCCAAAAATTAAGGCAACCCCCCAATAATATTCAGTTTACATCATGAAATCAAGATCTATCATAAATAGATGTACACTATCCAGCTCCCTCACAAGAAAACACAGTCCCACAGCTAGAGTTGCCTTTAAAGGGACAATTTGTCTTACTTGCTTTTTCTTCATGATTTTAGATTTAGATCTTAATGTATCCTTACCACTTGCTAAGGCCCCTAACTTCTACCATACATTAGAATGTGTGGCAGAAAACCACCCATGTTTTCATCAATACAGACAGCCATACAAAATTATGCTAGAAAATGACTTGGTAAATTGGTCATCTGTATTTGGGCCATGCTTTATTTGGTGTGAGAATGAAATGCTAATGGATTGTTCAGTTTGGTTTGGAATTATGGAGCAACTGTCTCCAAAACTCTTCATTACAAAAAAAAAAAAAAGGCTATATATTTCCTGACAAATATGACAGCAATGTTTCCTTGTAATCTTTTCTGTGGAAGTGGGGTGGGGTATCCATTTAGAAAGTCAGCTATAGAAATGTAAATTGTGATTGGAAGTGGTAAATTTGAATTTTCCAGTTTTGCAAGAAGCTCTCAGGAAGTTGTTTTAGGGCTCAGAAATGAATCATTAATTGTTATATTGTCTTGCCACTCCAGGGAGTCTATCTATGAAAGGGGCATGCAGATATCCGCTCTTTAGGAATTAGGGGAAAGAAGCAATAGTAAGAATTGCTCATGGAGAACAAATGTAATCAGTTAGAGAGTGAAGCCTGGAAGCTCAAGGGTGGCATCATTCCAGCAAGATTGAATGGACCTGGTGATTTTTCCTGATAGAGGTATCTAGTGTCTCCTTTCAGCTGATATCCAGTGCAAGCTTATTGCCCTCTTTCTCATGCGTTCCCCAAATATATCATGTCCTTATTTAAGCCATGGTGGTGGGTTGTGGTGTGTGCCAGTGGCCATTTTGAATATTCAACCCCTCCACAGTGGTGTGCCATGGTTTGTTATGTCATTCGAACCCAGGCAGCAGGATTTGTTTGAGGGTTGTTTATGTGCCGTGACCGTTCCTATTTCAGAAACAAGCATTTCTGCTCGTTTGGGATTATTTTTAGAAGTGCCAAAACCCTGTTGGGTGAGCAGTGGATCCCACAAGCACATGGGCACAATAGGATATTACCCTTAACATATATTCCACACTACCTCCTTTCTGTTCTTCTTTCCCATACCCCCAGCCAAACTATTATGGAGACATAGCTCTGACTAATAGCAAAAAGAAATGCCTATTGTCTCAGTTAATTTTATTTCTAGAATTCTACTAATTTGAGATCCATAAACCACTAAAAAAAAATAGAAAAATCACCAAACTCAACTATCGGATTGTAATGTCCATTTGCTGATTTAAATACACCCTGAAAAGAGATGTTTTAGTTGGTGGCTGGTATATCACCTATTAGAATTCAGGTTTTAGAAATGGAATCTGCGATTCCCATTCCTTAGCACCCAAAATAGCTGCCTTTTGGGGGCGAAGAAATGGGGCCAGAACAGAGAATGTGAGAGATCATTCCACAATCAAATCTGGCATCAATTGCTTCAGACTAACTCAGTTGGGTTTTTATTTGCTAGCAGCTGCCTCTGTATGTGTAGATTTTGAACCTGTGTTGTTTTTCCCAGTTTCAACCCAGTTCAGAAATCTCACTGCAAATGAACAAACACACTGACTTATAGCTCTGTTCTCACCTTCATATAATGCATAAGACAGCATGGAGAGGGGAGCAGGATTATGCATTATATACCTGACCTCTCTCCGGGTTCAATGGATGGTGAGAATAGCTCTATGCAAGTACAGTGTACATTCAATTGAGAAACCTAATTGCAAATACAGTTGTAACTTAGCTGGTAAAGTCTGCTTTTACCTGCCAAATGCTAGGAGGTATAGGGTGGGGCCTGCAGGGACAATCCTACTCTACCCTCTGCTCTTTCAGTCTAGGCAAAATATAATTATTAACATGGCTGCTTGAGAAAAACATTTCCAGCAGACAATTAGACAGGAAATTACCCCACTGAAACCCACTAAATTTAATGGGGAAATGACTGAATGACAAGAGGGAAGCACGCAAGCATAAGGCTAATTTATGTAGCACCAAACCATGGTTTGGCATCATTTGTGAACCAACCCAGAGATGCAGCATTGTGCTCTTCTACAAATGGTTCTTTTGAAGCATTTTTAGTGGATTATCAAATTGTTTGCATAGTTGCACCTGCACTTGCAATAGTCTGGGAGTCAACACATCTGTGTGTCTCTACTGGGTTTCCCATGGCTTCTATGCACCTTGCTTGCATTGCCTATTAAGCTCTGCTTAACTCTCTGACTTTATAAACCTGCAGTTCTAATAGAGCCAGTTCACATGACATGACAGCCCATCATAGGTTAATTTACCCATGAGGAGATGCGGGACACACCAGCCGCCATTGTGAATATGCTAGCCCTGGCCTGGGTTGCCATGACTTGTTGTGTCATGCAAACCCAGCTGGCAGGGGTTAAACAAACCTTGTATAAACCTAAACAGACCATGGGTTCTGCAAAAGTTGTTTAACCTCAAATAACCCCTACCCACTGGGATCAGATGACACAACAAGCCACGGCAACCCCGTTTGCATATTCATAATAGTGGACAGCACACACCGTGGCACCCCAAGGGCTAATTAACCCATGGCAGGCTGTGTCATCTGAACCAGGTCATACATGTGTTTATGATGAGCAGTCTCTGTTTACTGTCCAGTAACCTTCTCCATCCTGATTTTAGTTCTTGGTGTCTGGATTAAAATTTACGCATTAATTGGCTTACATTCAGTTAGTTCTCTTAACACATAATGTTTAAGGATATAGTGGCCAGAAAAAGTATCAAGATTAAATGTTGGGGAGGGAAGTAGATCTTACATGTAAGTAGATTGCAAAAATAAAAACAGGCTGTGATGTGAAGATTTTGCTCTGTAACAGTCACTGAAAACCAGTGTTAGTATAACGAAGGATATATTTACTTAAACGCATGCTTCTTGAATGCTGCATAGATTTAACAATAAAATACTTCCTCTAGATTCCAGAGTCCGTTGCAGCAAAAACAATAAATGTTAGTATTTATGTACCACAGGACTTTTTTTTGTTGCTTTTGTCCTGTAATTCAGTAAAACAAGGAGAAGGATTGTTATAATTTAAAAGTGCTAAAACAAATACAAGTCATGAATATTCTAGTTTAATTTTGCCCATCAATGATCTGTTCTTATCTTGTATAAGTTTGGGGTTTTACGTACACACATACACACTCCTCTACTCTTTCTCTTATCTTCTATGGCCTTTGACCCCACTGTTAAGTTTTTTGTCTGTATCCTTGTGTATATAAATAGATAGATCTACCAACTAAGGATAACAGTTCATGCATTAGGTGAAGCAGAAGGGTTAGTTTTAAGGTACCACACAGTTCTTTTCTGTTTTTGCTGCAACAGACTAACATAGCTACCCTTCTAGAATTTATCAGTGACCTCGTGCTGGTGGAAGGCAGTATTCATGTGTAATAAAGCAAATTAGGGGGTTATATTTTTTTTCTAGTTGCATAGAATACATTTATTTCATTAGCAAGCAGCATTTTTCCCTAATAGGATTAGTGTAAGAATTATAAGGATTTCCATATCAGCCAGGCACTCTTCTTGTACACACCACACACACACTGAAGGGCTTTTGTAGGGAAAGTATATGTCAGCTGTCAGAGTTTAGCTAAAGAGGTTGCTGGTAATCAATGGCCACATGGGACAGATGGAGCCATCATTCAAGTGGAAGGCTGCAGCTCTTCCTGCCATGGTCTCAGATTTACATGGACAACAGGAAAAAGAACTACATATTAAGTCTGTGGAAATACCACCACCTATTATGTGCACCGCTAGTAAGAGCTTGAACAAAGATTGAAGTGTATAAAAGGAAGAACCTGAGAACTGACGCTTGTTTGCTTCACCTTAAAAACTACTTTTAGAAGATGAAATTGCTTCTAGTAGAATTCCGCTCAACCTGCTTTTCCACAATAGACTAACATAGCTACCTTTGTATTGGGATATTATAGGAGGATTTTTCTAAAATTTACAATAGGGAATCCTATTATTTAAGATTAGTACTTGGACATCAAAAAGCATCTTGAGTGCCTTGTGAGTTCCTCTTTTCAAGCTTCCAATGACATGACATCGCTTCCTTACATTTTTGGGTACTGTGTGCTCAAGGGAAAATTTCTTACATCTTGGGAGATCTTGTGCACATGGAGCTGTGTTTTCTTTCTAGAATAAAAAAACTTACTAGACTGCGCATGCTGATCTGGCAGAATGTACCTGCAGTGAAATGTCTCTTAGCATGCCAGGAAATTAGTGTTGCTGACTGCCTACCACAGTTTCATCTTTCTTGAAATGTAAAGACAGGACTCTTTTTTATTTTTAAAGTGTTCCTGCATTTACTCATTCAGTTCTCCTACAGGCACTAAATTCTGATGCTGCTCTCACCACGTGCCTTCTGGGAAATGCCTGAGTAAATATACTTGCACTTAATCACATTAATATATCAAAGGAAATGTGCAGCCTATTACTATCAGTTAATTGCTACAGGAATAATTTGAGCTTGTCTGCTGGGCTCTACAGAGTCCTGTTCTCCCCACAAACCATGTGTGTTTCCCCCCCCAAAATTATTTGTTCTTACTTAGCTAGTCTATTTGGCAAGACCCTAGTCTAGGTCTATCTCGTCACCTAATGCAAAGGCTCATGCTTGCCTCTACCATTAACTGTAGCTTACCATTTGAAAGGTAAACAGCATATATAGACTTTCTAGCCTCTGCATCCACATAAATAATGTATTAAGCTTCCTGTACTGATAAATTCTGGTTGGGGTGTGGAAGGCAAGAGGAAAGACAAAATGGGGATGGACGGTAGTAAAAAAGCTGCACATAATTACTTCCAGTTAGACCCTAGGAACATATTTTTAATTAACCCATATCTACTCCTAAAAACTGTTGTAATGTTGTTGGTGCTTGTTAAATGGGGAAGGTTAAATGATGAATTCTCCCCCCCCCCCCGCCCCTTATAATGTGTTCTTTTTCATGCCATTGAAATTCTGGAAGGGACTCTAGTCTGCCTGCGATGTACTAAAATACCTGGTGGTGTTTCTATTTTTGCATTAGTTGATGCATTGCTTTGTGTACTTAGAGCAGTTTCAAAGCTTGTTGTACTGATAGTGAAGATGAGAAGCAGTTCAGCTTCCTTTCAGCTCACAAACTGGTGTTTAATCAGCATGTGCGGAGGCCGTTTCGGGAAGTTTCTAAAGCTGAGGTAATTTTGGGCGGGAACCCCTCCCCCCGGCGTCCTCCTTACACGGGTTCCCGCCCTCTCCCTCATTCCTCTTCGACCGCCATCGCGTGTGGCTGTTCTATCGAGAGGTTCTGGAATTCTGCTCTTAGAATTCAGCTAGGTAACTACTGTTTTTCGAGGATTCTTCAATCTCTTCCCCCCCCCCGCTCGTCGTGGGATCACCAACTTCTACCAATTATGGCTCCAAAAGCCCCCTTTCGCAAATGCGTAGGTGCGGGATGAACTTCCTTCGGCGGACAGGCATTCGCTGTGTCTCGCCTGCCTCGGCGAGGGCCAAATGTGGACGCTTGCCATCATTGCCAAGCATTCACAAAACAAGCGAGGAAGCACAGGCGGACAAGTTGACTGCCATTCTATACAAGAGGGCTCTCCAGCCGCCTGCGGAAAAGCCTATC
>JAHFWL010000797.1:0-65521 GCA_021292165.1 Shinisaurus crocodilurus | reverse complement strand
CCCCTTTCCGACAAGCCTGCATATGCCACTCTGCCCGGTTTGCACATCATGAAAAGCTGCTCTGAAAACAAGCCACCCTGAACAACCCAGCAAGAAGCCACAGGTTCTCAGGGTGGCTTGTGCGTGGTTAATGAACCACGCCGAGGAAACCGTGCTGGGCTTGGAAGTCACGACAAACCACCCTGAAACAAACAAGGCTGACTACCCGCCGTGGGTGTCCTGTCTTGCGAACCGGTCGTTGTCAACCGCATCCTTGCTTTATCAGTTACTGGCAACCCAGATGGGAAATAATGAAGCTTGACTAGCTAGTAAAATTCACAATGACTGTCGAGAAACGCATAAAAATAAAAAAGGTTTTTCCAGGATGCTTAAGGCATTGCCCCTTCTCCAAAAAGTAACACCAACATGCAAACTTTTTGACAGCCTTCCCTAAGCATCATTCCGCTGCACTGTGTGCCATGTTTTATTCTGCTGCTGCTGTTGTCGTTATTATCGCCCCAGAATGTGTCTATCTAAGGAAGGTTGTACCAGAGCAAAGCAGAGAATGATGGCAGAGAGCTGAACTTTCAAAGAGAATATTCATGGGTACTTGTCACTCTTGGGGAGTTGCTTGATAGTAGCCAACTTACAAAGGGAATCATTTATTAAGGGATTGCAGCATTTGCATATAGCATAATTTAGGGAAGTGTGTCATGATTTTTATTTTTATTTATTATTAAATTTATATCCCACCCTTTTTTCTTCTTGCAGGAACCCAAGGCGGCTTGCATGGTCCTCCTCCTCTCCATTTTTATGCTCACAACAACCCTGTGAGGTAGGTTAGGCTGAGAGTCAGTGACTGGTCCAAAGTCACCCAGGGAACTTCATGGCCAAGTGGGGACTAGGAACCTTGGGTCTCCTGAGCCCCAGTCCAAAACCCTATAGCCACTATACCACACTGTCTCCAAAAGCTATGTATATATATATTGGGAAGGAAGTCTAATCTATGGAATATCGCAGAGGAGGTGGGAGCAACTGATGAAGACCATTCTTGCAGTAGCTCCCAAGGATGGGAAAATATTACTAATTTTGAGAGGCCTCAATCGCTCCTGGGCATTTGAAAACAAGTGTGGGGGTTAACTCGGATACGAACCACGAAATGCAGAATGAAGTCGTTAACATGGTCAACCCAGCATCCATGCTGATGTTACAGTCTTTAGGGAAGAGATTGTGTCTCATTTTTGTATTTTCCTTGTCTCCTATCAGGAAAACTGGTCAGGTGGTATTCAAACTTGAATGTAGAACTTGTGCCCTGGATGTGTGTGTACCCAGTTTCATTCCATTATCTCCATACTTAAATAGAGTGATCACATACAAAACAAACTTGAAAAAGAATGCCGTGCCGTATGGTCACTGTTTACTCAGCCGAAATGTTTACTCTCCAGTGTCAAATGTTTAGGTTTACACAGGGCTGAAAAAGTTTCAGTCAATATTTGCAAATTTCTGTTACTATAAAAGAAGGAGACAAAGGTGAAATCCAGCCCAAGTGATTCACTTTTAAGTAAAATGGATTTCAATCGGAGAATGAAGCGTGGTTGGCTTGAGCTCATCACCATGCGTACACGAAGTGTGCGTGCAATGGGAAATGTGCCTCTCGCACATTATGGGGGGACAACTGTGGCTACTTGTGTCCTATGTTATGTACCTGCTAATTTCCTTAATAAGAATATATGAGTAGCTCTTAAACTATGAGGATAGAGGATAAGGCTATCAAGGCTACTAATCATGATGGCTATATATTACCTCCAGTATCAGAGGCAGTATGCTGGGGACATAAGCAGGAGGGTGCTTTTGTGCTCATGTCTTCCTTGCGGGCTTCCCATGGGTATCTATTGGCCACTGTGGGAGCAGAAAATGCTGGACGTGATAGGGCTTTGGTATGATCCAGCGCGGCTCTTCCATCTTGAGGGGCTAGGTACATAACTTTTTTTAAAAAAATCAGACCAAGGTGTGCCGAAGGTTCAATCTCTGGCACCTGCACGTAAAAGGATCAGGTAGCATGAGATGGCATAGACCCGTAGCTTAATGGTAGAGCCCCTGCTTTGCATGCACAAGGTCCCCGGTTCAATCCCCAGCATCTCCTAGTAGGGCTAGGGGGAAATCCTGCCTGAAACCCAGGAGAGCCGCTGCCAGCCAGTGTCAACAATACTGGGCTAGATGGACCAGGGTCTGACTTCCGCATAAGGTTGGGCAGACCAGTGGTCTGACACAGTATAAGACAGCTTTATGTGTTCTGTGCCTGAAACCCTGGTCAGAACAGACAAATAATCTGACCTGATACAAGGCAGCTTCCTAATGTTCCTAAATGGCATTCATAAACACTGTTCTTGTTGCTGTTTGATTTGTGACATATTCAAGAGCAGGACTAGGAAACTTGCCTTGCCACTGCAATTTCTGGGCTCACAGCTTTGCCTCTTAACCACAATGCTGCAGTGCAGCTCCCTAAACGCCACCTTTCACCTTCTAGGCAGTGCTTAAGACTGGGGTCTCCAACATGGTGCCCATGGACAACAGTGTGCCCACAGAGACCTCTCCTGATGCCCGTCAGGCTCCCTGCCCCATCATCATCATCATCATCATCATCATCATCATCATCATCATCAATTAACTGGGAGGCTGGCATGCCAATAAGCAAAGTGCCATCCTCCAGTGCCATCTCTGTTTGGGTTCAAATGAGTGGTTTTGTGTTTTGGGGTTCAGTCCCCCACCTTTGCCTTGGACTTAGGTATTTGGGCAGGTTACTTTCTTTGAGCCTCAGCAGTTTGCCTTTCGGGAAATGAGTGTTTTGTGACCAGCCCACGTCCACTGTGGCAGCCATTTTATGGATGGCAAGCCCACCCCTTGCCATGGCAGCCATTTTGTGAGTGCGCCCATGACTCTCCCAAAATTCCAAACTTGCCCGTCGACCCAAAAGGTTTGGGGACCCCTGAGCATGCAGACTTCCTCGGCAAGCTTACCTGAATGCAAAGGATGGAGTATAGACCTTGACTGCCATGTCCTCTGTTTGTAGCAGGCAGCATTGCAGAACCAGGGCCTGCCGTCAGCGATGTTGCAGTGCAGACATGCTCAGGAGTTCAGCTTTGGGCCCCGGGCACTGAAGGATGCGCTGATCTCCACCAACCCAGCCCTGCAGGAGCTCTATGCCAAGGCCTTCTCCAGCGCTGAGAAGCTCTTCCTCTCCGAGGCCTACAACCCCCACAGGACGCTTTTCTGTGGCTTGTTCATCCGCACTGCCTTCGACTGGCTCCTCAGCCACCCCGATGCCCCCGAGGACTTTGAAACCTTCTACTGCTCCCTGCTGAGGAGAAAGCAGAAGTTCTGCCGCAAGCACATCTACCTGCAACCCATAGGTAACTCCGCGGTTGGGCCTTTAGCCCCATCTAAGGAAGGGCACAGGCAGTGGTGCCGCTAGGGCTGGACCGTGGCAACCAAACCCAGAGGCCCGCAGCCTGGAGGGCCCCCCCTTGCCGAGAGAGCGGCAAGTGGTGGGGGCCACAGCAAGCCAGCCTGCGTCAGCACCTGGGGCTGGTGTGAGCATGCCGGGGCCCACTACTCCCTGCAGTATTCCTTTCTTTCCTTCTCATTCTAAAAACAGTGTTATAGTCAAGGGGCGGCCAGGCAGGGATGTATGCAGTGACACAGATGCTCAGATTGTTTTTTTTTACTTTTAAAATATATTAATCCTTTTCTACCCCAGAATGGTGCTTATTCCCAAGTATATTGTTCAGCATCAGGGCAGCAGAAGCAAACTCCCATTTTATTCCGGCAGTCGGGACGGTGCTATGATTTCAGTGCGTTCCAGCAGTTGTGAAGCACGGAACAGCGGCAGAGGCAGAGGGAGGCGAGAACTGCAGACTTTATACCAGCTCCGCAGTATGTGTGGGTGTCAGACAGTCTTCTCCAACCTGGCGCCCTCGAGATGTGTTGGACTACAATGCCCATCCTCCCCCCCAGCCAGCATGGCCAGTTGTAGTCCCAACACATCTCAGGGGCACCAGGTTGGAGAAGGCTGGTATAAGACCGGCAGGTCCATGGTCAGGGGAGGTTGGTGACTCTTATAAAGCTCAGAATAAAAGCTGCAGTGGATGAGGAGCCCCACTGACATAGGGGTCACCAGCCTCCCCTGTCCATGGTCTAAGATTACCTGGCTGCCCCACTGGGGAGTGGAACCTGATTTGTGGGATGGAGATGTGGAGGCAGGAAAGGGAACAAGGAGGCTGCACGCAGATGCACCACTATGCCAACACCAGCCCTGTAATTCAGTTGCCATCCTGGCTAGTTTCCCTGTAGTTCCTTCCTTAAGCCACTGCTTGCTTGGTGATGACGCACAACCAAATCTTTACCCAGTATCACTTTGGTTTTGGTACAGCTCAGAGGCATTGCTAGGAACTTAATGATTTGGGGCTGAAGACCAAGGGACACAAATTCGCATATGCTAAATTATTATTTATTCATTACATTTCTAATCCGCTCCATCACTAATGTTTCTCATCCAAATCACTTCCAGTAAAATAAATTCTATGATTATTTTGGCACACTGCTGCAGATTATTCCAAATCAGGAGTTCTTCGATTACAATTAATTTGCAGTGTCTCGCTGTCCCTTCCCCACTTCTCTCTCCTGCTCCCACTTTTCTCTTCTTCCCTCCTGTAGGAAAATTGCCCCCACCCCATGCAATTAAGCTTAAAAGAAAAGCTTCCAATGTCACCAAAGGATTTTTTTCCTAAGCTTAATTGCAGTTTGGGAGGGGGGATTAGTGGGGGCAGCATGCAAGGAGGGAAGAGATAACCTTTCTCAACTGCGATCCCCTGGAAAAAAAAACCCACCCTCCACAACGCATGGCAATTAAGGGCACAATCCTATGCAAGTTTAGACAGAAAAAAGGCCTACAACTCTCAGCATGCCCTAGCTAGCTATGCTGGCTGGGGTATACTGGGAGTTGTAGGCCTTTTTTCTGTCTAAACTTGCATAAGATTGCACCTTAATCTAAGAAAAAAAACCCCATCCATTGTCATCAATGGATACTGAAATCTCTGGCGAACAGATCTGAGGACCAGGGAGATAGAGTCAGGTCTGGTGCCCTTGGAGCCAGGCAGGCTCAGGGCTCACTCTGGGTTTTTAGGTGGCACCCCCTCAGCCCCGCAGGGATCCCACCGGGGCCAACACCATTGTCTCCGCCTTTGCAACTGGCCCTGTCCAAATCCCTTTGGATCCATTTCCTCAGGTTGCTTTGGATCTAGTCAAAGAGCCAGGAAGATTTTTTGCTTCATCCTTCTCGCCCGCTAGAGATGTTGGTGTTTTCTCAGCTGGCAGACAAGTTGCCATCATTACCGATAAAACCATTGCTATGTCCGGGTCGTGGGCGGCAAGGGTCTTGAGCAGGAATGCTGAGGCCAGGGGGCGATGGAGGCGGGGGCAGGCCAGGGGTGAGCGAAGTCCAGGAGCCGGGCCAAGGTCAAAGCATGTAGTAAGCAAGGTGGGGGCCAGAGGCGTGAGGCAAGTCCAGTAAGCAGCTGAGTTCAGTCAAGAACCAGAGGCAAACCAGGAGACCAGACAGCGTCCAGACAAGGGCCAGAGATGAGTCCAGAAGACAAACAGAGGTCTGGCAAGGGCCAGAGGCAAGAGGCTGGGTCCAGGGTCAGGCTTGAGGAATCGTGTTGCTGTGGCAGAGGCTGGAGGCGAGAGGAAGCCCTTAAGTAGGCCTTCCTGCAGCTCCCAACTGCTCCGCATCAGCAGGCCTGAGAGCCCCTGGAGGTATGGGGCCAGATCCTGTGAAGAGAGGGGAACTGGCCCGGTTGCTAACTGAACAGCAGCCGCCAGGTGGAGCTGTGGTGCTACACTGCCTGAGCAGATCCTTACAACCATTCTCGATATGCCTACTGCTCCCCAACTTAGGAAAGTGCTCCCCCCCCCCCCGGGGGAAGACTAATTATTACTTAAGATGTGCCTATGCCTAGCTTTCATGCAGATAATAAGATCAGAAGGTTGTACCCCTGAGATCCCCCCCCCCGCTTCTTATTTCCTGTAATACCATTGGACGGGGTCACCTTTTCCACACTCGGCTTGACGATGTGAGAACTAGTCCCCAAGTAAACTGTCTTGGCGCTTCCGCCCTTAGATGTGAGCGAAGGGCCCGTCGGGATCTCGCTGCTGAATTCCCTCCGGAGCTGTGTCGAGTCTTTCTTTTGGGGCCTCCGAGTCAAGTGCCTTCCTTCTGTCCCGGTCTCCTCCATCCATTGCTGTTACCGCCACAATCAGGATTCAGACAGAGTGCAACTCCATGCCGGTAAGGTGACAGAGGAGCAAGCTGGCGTCCTGGGGATGAGTTATCCGGCCTGGCACTTCAGCTTGTCCTCAACTCCACTCCGTTAGGTTACATATTCTCCCTTGCCCGCACAGCAGGGAGGAAAGGAGTGAGTTGGGAAACATCCTGTTTCCATGGGAGGGCATGATATGCCCAGCAGCAGCAACAACGAACAACCAGATGGACGGTTGCGATCACATTTTCCTTTGGGGACGTTATTTTCAGATCTACTCATCCTTTTGTTGTCAGGGCAAAGGCTGTTAACCCAAACTGGGAGTTGGCCAGGGCATATAGATGACAGGCCTTTGATTAGACGGATGCATTGCTTTGTGGATGTGTCCTGTTGATAGACTCCATCCTGTCCTATCCCAGGAGCTCAGGAAACCTTACAGCGTATTTAAATTGAGGTGTAAAAATGAACTCTAAAAATATAACTGGAAGGACAACCAGTTAGAGAACTTACAAGGCAATCTTATCCATGTCTACTCAGAAGTAGGCCCCATTAAGTTATTCTTGGTAAGTGGGTTAATAGGGTTGCAGCCTTAAGGCGTAATCCTATACATGTTTAGACAGAAGAAATGTCCTATAACTCCCAACTGGGAGTTGTAGGACTTTTTTTTTCTGTCTGAACATGCTGGATTGTGCCCTTGATGTTTTATAAGTAGGAGCAGTTCTACCTGCACTGAACAGGGGTTTCGGCTAGATGACTTGCAAGGACTTCCAGCTCTAAAATTCTAGGATTCTTCCTGTGACCTTTCCCCATTTTTGCGGATATGTTTCTTTGTTACTGAAATGCCTGTGCAGGCCAACCTGAGAACTGCTGTGATTCCACCCTGCCTTTTAACTGATTGATTAAACTTAACTACATCTGCATATTACAAAATAAAAGTACCTTTCTGAAGTTTAGTTGATTTATCTATTTTAAAGATTCAAGTTTGAAGGCCCAGATACAGTATATCAAATGTCAAGATGCAAACCCCACACAATTAAACTGCCCCAGCTGAAATGCTCAAGACCAGCTATTAAAAACCACCCCAGGGACAAAGACAGTAGAACCTGTGGAGAAACGAGCCTTTGGGGGTACACACACACACCTCATGTGTGAACCAGGTGGGGGCTGGGAGGAGGCGAGGGCCTCGGATGGAATGGGTGGCGCCTAGATGCCTAGAGAAGCTGGCCTAGGCTTTTCATATGTAGATGGTTCAAGCCATGACTCACGAGTTCCCTCCCCCCTGCCTGGCCAGTTCCCTCCCCCCTGCATGGCCAGGTGAAATTCAAATTGATTGGCTGAAGCAAGAAGGCTACAGAAAAGGGGAGGGGAAACAGCTATTTCCCCACGTGTAGCCTTTGTTCTTGGTCTTAGTCTTTTTGGTAGCGTGCCCGGTATGGCAGCCCCCCCCTCAGGAATCGACCCCAGGCAGCCCTGGTAAAAATTGGCTGGTTTGAGGGCTTGAGAAAGGCAGGTCTTGTGGAGGGCTATTTATCTCGGACCTGCAGGTAGATAAAATAGTTTCCCCCGGGCGGCAAGGCTGTGCTGGATCTAACCCTTGAAGAGAACACCCTCAGGTAACAGGTGTGTGTCTGAGAGATCTTAAGGAATCAGGTTTTATTGTTTTGTAGCTTTACTGTGTACCAAAATGTCTGTCTCTCTATTTTGTATGCTTCTCTCATTTCCCTAATCTTGTTGTTTAAATGCTACCAGAATAAACCTTGTCTTGGTTTCACCCCAAATGGGTTTTGTAGTGCTCTGTGAGTTCAGTATCTAAATCCAGGTTACAGAATTAAAGGCAAGTCCCTAAACAGAAATCCAAGTAGGATTGCAGACAGCTGAGGCTGGCAGTCTGGTATCTTGAGATCTCAGAGGGTCTTGGTTCCTTTGCCAGTAGGCAAGGGTGGGGTGGTGGCGGATCAGCCAGCCCCCCCTTCCGGGCCACATGGTGGCAAGTGCTGGGTTTCCTTTGGAGTAGGAAAGGGTGGAGGTCTGGCGGGTCAGCCAGCCCCCCCCCCTCTTCCTCCAAAGAACCAATTCAGATGTTTAGAGTGGGAAGAGGATGTGGGAGTGTCCTTTGTGGGACTCTTATTTCAGAAAGTGTGTGAGAGAAACTGATTGGTTGAAATCATCCCCTCATTAGCATCTCCCTGTATGTGGAAAGCTAACCTGTTAGGAGAAAGCTAAGAGTGGAATAAACTGGATGTACTGTAAGAACTTATGCAATAAAACAGGTTGTATTGTGATGAAAGCAAAAAATTAAACATTAAAAAAGGAAGAAGGGGGGGGGGAAAGCAAAGATCCAAATGTGATTATAAAATGGCCAGGTTTAGCTTCTGCAGGGCCAGTGTCAAGGGTAGGCATGGTTGGGCATCTGCCGAGGGCCCACACGCCAGCAAGGGCCCACTGACAAGAATTCCTGGACTTGCTTCTCCTCATCGCCACTGCATCCTACTCGCTCACTGGCCCTCTGCCCATCAAGCAAGCAAGTGGTAGAAATGATGAGAAAGAGGAGGAACAGGCGACATTGCTGGAGAGAAAGTAGACTCACTGAGGAAGGGGGCCTATTGAGAGTGTCTTGCCCAAGGGCCCTCAAAAACCTGGAGCCGGCACTGGGCTTCTGCTAAAAAAACCCAAAAAACAGAAAAGGAAAAGGCAGCAGAAGAAATGAACAAGGTGCCTGCATGGTGAATAGATGCACGTGTGCGTTGACATAGATTCAGAATTAAAGGAGGAGAATAGAAATAAAGGAAGGAGGCTCTGGAAATAAAAGGATGGGGCAGGATAACGGCTGAGAAGGGACACATTTTCACACAAATGGCCGCCTCCCCCTGGAGGTGCTGCTGGTTCGCACAAACGGAACCCCGGCACGAGCAGCAGCTCCCACGGTGGTCCCAGCGGGCGCTGCTGGTTGCTTGAACTGGCCCTTTGTCTGCAATACCTGAAGCAGGGAAGGCTGTGCTTGCTGGTGGAAAACAACACACGTACGCACGCATGCACACACACCACATTTCCAAGATAATTCTACCAAGGCAACCAAAATGTTAATGAACAGGTTTCACTTGGTATTTCTCCCCCCATCCCCCCGGTCTTTGTTCCTGTAGATGGAATCCTGACCTTTCTGAAGAACAACAAGCCAATGGATGCCCTCTGTGTCCTGGGCCTCACCCTTGCAGACCTCTACCCATGCGAGACGTGGAGCTTCACCTTCGGCAAGTTCTTGCCAGGACAAGGTGCGCATTATATCCTGTAGTCTTTCCAAAGCAGCAGCAGGGGGAGGGGAATTATTATTATTATTATTATTATTATTATTATTATTATTATTATTATTAATAATTTATTATTACATTTCTATCCCAGCTTTTTCCCCATCTTGCAAGGAACCCAAGGCGGCTTACATAATCCTCCTGCTCCTCCCCATTTTATCCTCCCAGCAACCCTGTGAGGTAGGCTAGGCTGAGAGTCAGTGACTGGCCCAAAGTCAGCCCGTGGGCTTCATGGCCGAGTGGGGACTAGAACCCGGATCTTCCGAGTCCCAGTCCAACACTCACCACTACGCCACCCTGGCTCCCTGCATTAACCACTCCTCCTCCCAAAGGGATTTGTCCAAGCCACATCAACCTAATGAGAACGGGGCTATTGGGATGGAAACACGCTCCTTGCATGGGATATTAAGAGCTGCCGATGCCCCATACTTCAAAATGTTGCCCTTTGCTCCCAGAATCCATTTTTCAGCAGACGTAACGGATGCTCCTTACTCCAGACACCGCAAGGCCAGAAATGCATTGCAAATGCTGATTTGAGTGTGAGAGGGATCATAGGTCAGTGGCAGAGTCCATGCTCAGATGGCAGAAGGCCCCAAGCCTCCAGCTGAGACCCTGCTAGTCAGATATAGACTATACTGGGCTAAATGGAAAAAAGAGCCGGTCCAGGAAAAAGGCTGCTTGCTAATTTCTGCGAATTAATTTTTCAATTGCGGAAGACTTAGTATCCCCGGGAGCTGTTTATCCTAGAAAGGGAAGCTGATGGTTTAATGCTTTAAGCTGGCCTTCCCCATTGGCCATGCTGGCTGGGGATGATGGGGGTTGTAATGGCAGATGCTGGGAGTTGTAGTGCAACACATTTGGAGGGCACCAGGTTTGGGAAGGCTGCTTTAAGCTGGAAATATTTATCAATTGTTAGAGCAGGGGTGGGGAACCTCTTTCAGCCCAAGGGCCAAATTCCGTTTCGGAGAAGCTCTCAGGGGCCACATTCTAGTAGTTGATGGGAACAAAGGCAAAGGGAGTGGGACGGGGCCAAAGGCAAAAGGGCAAAAGCTACAGTACTAAAAAGTGCCAGCCTATTGTAGCTTAAAGCACTTACTGCCAGTAACTAAGAGGCATCTTAACCTTTGAGAATGGGAGAAAAACCCTGCGTGATTGGTAGCTGGGGGAAAGGGGGCGGGGCCCTCTAAGGAACCCAGAGGGCTGGATTTGGCCCCTGGTCCGGAAGTTCCCCACCCCTATCTTAGAATACTGAATAACGCCGAGTGCTTTCAAATGAAGACCTTGTGCAATCACTCTGCCCGATTCCTGGAATTTTAGGTAGAGTCTAGACGTCATCATCTTTCAATAGTAACCCCCACTCCATGTTCCCGCTCCGCTTCTTCCAGTTTTTCCCCCCTTAGCACAGAAAATCTGTTAGGGAGGCAAAGATGCAATAGCTATAGGATGCCTTTTGATTGGTAACACTAGGAGCTGCCCATCCAGAAGCGCCCACTGTGTGCCTCCTATCCGTGGAACTTTCCCCTGTGCGGTACCATCTGCTGCTAGGTTTTACTGCATTTGCACTTCTGCTAGGTTTTATTTTGATGATGATGATGGTGATTGTCGTCGTCATCATCATCATCATCATCATCATCATGATCATCATCATCATCATACCACCACATTTCTATCCCGCCTTTTTTCCTTTTGCAAGGAGTCCAAGGTGGCTTACTTGGTCCTCCTCCTCTCCCATTTTATCCTCACAACAACCCTGTGAGGTAGGTTAGGCTGAGAGACAGTGACTGGCCTGAAGTCACCCAGTGAGCTTCATGGCAGAGTGGGGACTAGAATTCAGATCTCCCAAGGCCCTGTCCAACACTCTCACCACTACGCCCACACTGGCTCTGTAGTTGTAAACATTTAATGTTCTATATTTGTATTTTATCGTGTTGTATTTCATGGTTTTAATGGTTGTGAACCACCCAGAGAGCTTCGGCGGTGGTATAGAAATGCAACCCATCAATCTCCCTCACTTCCTTTAAACCCCAACCCTAAACTCACCTTTTCCATGAAGCCCTTTCTAAATCCACCCCCTCTCCTGGTCCCCACCAGTCTTCACCCCAAACGGCTAGAAAGGGTGCTTCCAGACCTGCGGGTTCTAGCGTTACCAGTCCAAAGGCTTCGTGGAGCTATTTCATCATTCTCTCCTTAACGGATCTTTTTTCTCTTAAGACAGAAGAAGCAGTGGGAAAATGCAGGAAGGTTACAAATGGAAGACGATGACGTCTGGCCCACTTGTAAGATTCGGTGAACAAGGCAGGGCAATTGCACAATAAAAGCCTCTCCTGGAAGCACCCGAAATCTAAGCACTGGTGACTACATTTGCTTGTGTTCATCCTCAGTTTCCCTCGCCTCTTGCCTCCCTCTGTCTGCCCTCCCACTGCCAAATTTGAGATTTTTAAGCTTCTTGGAGCAGCAGGGAGTACGATTGAATGAGGAAGCCAGATCCCGAAAGGCAGCAGACAAATGGGTTCTCCCCCGCCCACTTCCCGTATATTTTTGAATGGAGTAATTAAGAGTGAAACAATGGTGGATTGTGGACCTCACATCCTGAAATCCTGCCAGTTCTTTTGCTATTATGGAGTTTTCTATCATCTCCTCTCCCAGTTCCTTTAATAGATGCCGTGTGTACAATGTGGTGACGACGTCAGTGAGGCGGATTGGGTGGTAATTAGCTGGTCAGGCTTTATCCCTTTTCATATAGGGCCATGATTATACTGGAAAACCAAGCAGATGAACATTGGCCAGTTTGATGACAAAAAGTTGAAAAGAAGTGCAAAAATAAGAGCCTACCAGTTAAAATGGTAATTTAATTGGTCCCGTTCTACTGATGATTTTATGCTGCACTTTTTATAAACCTTGCTGCTGTTTTACTCTGTTTGATTTTTATGATTTTAATTGCAATGTTGTAATTTTGAATTCTATATTGTAAGCTGACCTGGGAATTTAGTCAGCAAACTACAAATTTGCCAACTGCCCCCATTAAAAAAACCTTCTATAAATGATAAATTGTTACTAATTATTTTCCATTGCCAGAATATCTCTTTTCTACCTATGTTATGACTCCAAGCCATAACCATCTTAAATTCCATCTCCCGCTTGCTTAATGATCTAATTTTTAGGTTTAATAATGCTGGAAACAGACTAAAAATTGTATCTTTCAAACTACTTACTTATAAAGCAGATGACTCATATATATACACAGAGATGTGTAAGGGTGGTTTTCCTGTGTGGGAGGGATGACTGGGCGTCTGTGGAAATGAGACTCTCGCCTCTCGTTTCCTCTCCGTAGAAGTGGGTGTTTGCAGTTTTGCCAGGTTTTCTGGCGACTTCTCCCAGGTCGGCTGTACCACTTTAAGCCCATCCCCGTGGAGACAAGAGGTGCACGATGAAGTTGTGGAGCAGGCCAGAAACCAGACGTTGCTCTTCAACATGTTGGAAATGCTCCAGTGTTGCAAGGTGAGATGCGCACTGGATCGGTGTCCACAAAACAATCGCTCGGTGGCAAGAGTAAAAATACAATTTATACGGCATATAAAAGGTGCATGCGCGAGCGTATACTATTTTGTATGTATGTGTGTATTAGTCAGAATAAATATAGGCAGCTATACTTGGTTGGAATTTGATCAAAAGTCTGAAGAGCTTCAACAGAGGAAATGAATGGAAGCTGTGGTGCCATTACATCTTTCTTAAAGTTAGGATTCCTTGCTTGCTGCACTTGCTGTGTAAGTTTATACACAGTCATAGTCTCCCAAATTTTATCAACCCACTGCTCTTTAGTTGGTTGCTTTGGAGATTTCCAATTCCACGCTCTATATGACTTTGCAGCTGCATACAATTGCTTAAGAAGCTGCATTTCTAAGAGTCCTGTGCAGGGCCAGCCCTGCCATTAGGCAAAGTGAGGCAGAAGTGGGATGCTGGAGGACGGAGCTGTGTGTGCTACGTGGTCTGCCTTGCGCCCCCTGAGCTAGCCCGCTGCCCACAGGTGTGGCGGAAGATGCTGCCCTGTTGCCAGAATTGGAGTAACATTCAGCTGCCAGTCTGGTTGGCTTTTGTACATGGAACGGGAGGGGGGACCATCTTGCCCTTTGCCTCAGACGGCAAAATGTCTTGGGATGGCCCTGGTCCTGTGGCACCTTAAAGACTGATGCTTACCGTAGTAAAGCCATCCCCAATCTGGTATCCTCCAGATGTTTTGGACTCCCAACTTCCGTCAGTCGCAGTCAGCGTGGCCGATGGTTAGGAATGCTGGGAGTTGCAGTCCAAAATGACAGGAGGGCACCAAGTTGGGGGAAGGTTGCTGTGTCATATTTCATGGGTTAGAGCCTGTTTTGCCCGATGCCTGGAGCAGACAGTGCAAAGTAGCAGGTTGGACTCTTGACAGGCAAGATGAAAAGGCGTACAAAAAGATTTAGGAAGCAAAATAGGGATAAATCCAGAAGGAAAGTTAAACCATGGAAGTTAATGAGATTATTTATTTATTTCATTTTTATACCGCCCAATAGCCGAAGCTCTCTGGGCGGTTTACAACAATTAACAAGACAGTCCCTGCCCGCAGGCTTACAATCTAAAAAGACACAACACACAAGGAAAAAGGAATGGGGAGGGAAGAAGGGGGAATATTAATTCATCCTTCTGGCAAGGCTGGTGGAATGGCCCTGCGCTCCCTCTCAACTCCCTCTTCTCAGCCTGCTGGAATGGCTGCTGCTGGTGGCAGTTGAGGGAGGAGGAGCCTTCAGGAGGGCTCAGAGCCTTCAGAGATTGTTAGGAGTTTGTCAGTAAGCCGACCGGTGTAGATCCAGGTCCGACAGTCTTCCCTAGCAAGCGTGGTGCTGTATTTGCAGGGCTCCAAGTCACTGTTAATTATTTACAATTGTTATTTATACGATGTATTCACAGCCTTTCTGCCTAGAGCAAACAAAGTTGTGGTTTGTAGCGATAGTACCAACCTAGACCTCTCTTCAGACAGAACAAATGGTGACGAATCGGTCTGAAATGAATTCCCAGCTCAGCAGTCTCGACACCGTCATTTGCTTGCAAGAACCTCTGGCTCGCGTCTCATGCGAGCAATTCTGTGAGGTTAACCCAATTCCAGCTGAAATGAATGGGAAAATGCAGTTACAAATCATTTCCTCACATTATCATCAGGTTTGCCCTTTTCACAGATCTGTAAGGCACGCCATGCAAAGGAGTGTCTTGTACATGCATCCAGGGCGCTCTCTGCAATTGTAACTGCTGCCACTCTCACAATGAATGAGATAGGTCTCTTTTAAGCCTAACTAGTATCTTGCAATGTCAGTTTGGGAAATTGCAGCAGTGTGACTGGACCACAACCCATGCTGGGCTGCACCACTGTAGGTGGGGGAGTCGCTTGTTTGAACATTCTGCCACGTAAAAAAATTCCCTCCCTCCATGTGGAAAAGTAGAGTGCCAGGGAGATAGCTATGCCAAAACCTGACATGCTAGTTTTCAACGTGTAGGTCATTTTTGACTTGGAGGAGAGTTCAGATATGAAAATCCTGAACTCTTGAAATGGTACAGTCCAGGAAGGACTGTAGCTGCATGCTATTTCTGCATGGTTGAATTGTCTCTTAGAAACCTCATCTGGAGGTTGCAAAATGGTTGCAAAATGGAAAGGCTGCAAACAAACAAACAAAGGGATTTCATAGATGATAAGAGTTGGAAGGAGCCTACAAGGCTATCGAGTCCAACCCCCTGCTCAATGCAGGAAACTAGAGGAGGGGTCTCACATCCAAGTAATAACCAGGCTTGACCCTGCTTAGCTTTCCACACTCAGACAAGCTGAGCCACCGTAAGCCACAGGCCTGGGTGGGGTGTCTCTCAGCCAAAGCAGAGGGACAAGGAAAGAGAGAGAGGGGAAAGGAATGGAGAATTAGCCCAAGGTGGGGAAGAGAAACACTAGTGGATGAAAGACCTGCTTTATCTATCCTCGGTTTTTTTTCAAATGAAAGGTCACATGCCACGAGATCTGTCATCTGATTGGCTTAGGAAACTGTCGTTGGCTTCAGTGCATCATGCAAGGTGCCTTGAGTCTGGACGAAGTTCTGCTGCAGCCACTGGAGCCCTGCCCAATATGCCTTCGGAAGCTGCAGTACGCCGTGGGCTTCAAACTCATTGAGCGCTACAGGGTAAGTGAATTGGAGAATAGTAATGATCTCTCTCCTCCTTTCTGCAAGGCCAGGGTCATTTAGGGCGCAATCCTATGAAAATTTATACAGACAAAAGACCTAGAATTCTCAGCATGCATTCTGGGAGTTATAGGACTTTTGTCTGTCTAAACTTGCATAGGATTGTGCCTTTAGTTGCCGGCTCAACACTGATCAGCTTATAATGCACACCAGAGGGTGTTGGAAGCAAAGAGCAGAAAAGGTGCCTCTTGACCAGAAATTTGGGCTGCCACTGCCCACAGTGGTGGTGATGGCTGGCTGGCAGGGAAAGAGCCTTTTCTGTAATGGCCCCCAGTCTGTGAATGCCTTCCCAGGCAGATCCACGTGTATACATTTAGACACCAGGTTAAGACCTTCCTCTTCCAGCAGGCATTTAAACTTCGATCTGTTGCTCTGATTATTAATTTCACTGCCAGCTCCCTACCTTACAGTCATAGAAGCAATCCCGTTAAGTCTATCGGCAGGGCTGTGTTTATTCTGCATGCCCATGCAACTGCAACGAAAACACGGAATTTGGTATTGGGGTGCAGAATTCCCAAGAATCCCCGTTTTAATTTTGTTTTTCTTAACTTATAAGTTCCCAGTTCTTATGGGCTGCACAGGTTAACGAGGCAATGTGAGGGCATTGTTTGGCAAAGCCTCCAAGCCTAGGATAGAACTCATTAAATTGCTTTGGGCGAATTGCTTTGAACATGCACATTTTGTTGGCACTATTTATTCTGCTTGTGGTACTTCATGGGTGGGCAAGGTCTATGCATGGCACTGAAGTCCCGTCCTGTGACTATTGGAGCTCCTACTCAGCCACCCAACTATCCCCAGGTTTTGAGGCTTCACCATGCATTGCCCCCACACACTTTCAGATTGATCTTTGCAGCCATAAGGGATAGAAACTTGTTTTCTTCTTTAAAAAAAAAGAAAAGGTTGCAATGCTGGATTCACAGCCAGTACAAAATTCTGTAGGTACACGGGACACACAGACCGCCTCAATCATTACTGCAGTGCAAGAACTACCCTGTTTTGGGGGGTTTATTTGTCTGTGTTCTTTGGCGCAGAAGCTCTATGCCTGGATACAAACCATTTCGTCCACCTGGCTCAGCCAAGAATCAAGCGATCTGTCTACGTCAGAGGACATTTTGCCGCACAGCGCAGACTCCGGCATGGGTTGTGAGAATGACTCGGAGGCGGTAACGTCCCTCTCGGAGCCCCTGACCCCGGACACGTGCAGCCAAGCCGTTTCAATTTTGCCGGATCTCGACCTTGATGAACAGTCATGTTCCTTGGCCGACGCCCCCAGCCAGGAACAGTTGGCCAGCGCCCCCAAACCCTCGGACATGATTAAGGAATATACAGTGTGGCTCGAGATGTGCATTGCTGCTCTCGAAAAGGATGTCTCCGAGGAGGAGATTTTGCAAGTGGACCAGGCCGTGGATGCCCTGGCACGGTGGGAAATGTTCACGGGGCGGCTCCCTAACACCCGGAGAGACCTGCCTTTTACCAGTGACAGTCCAGGGCTAAGAAAAGTCCTGGGGGACAAATTCTCCTCCTTGAGAAGGAAACTCAGCTCCAGAAAAATGGCAAGAGCAGAATCTTCCCCACGTCGGTGGAAATGGGAGGAGAGCTAGCCCCAGCAAGACACTTTGTGCCTGCTTCAAAACATTTTTTTTCAGTGGGTTAAATGTGGGTTTTGTTAGTCCCGTTCCTTCTTGTGATGCCTCTCGTCCGTTTCACTGCAAGTTCTCGTTGTTTTGTCAGAGAAAGACCCAAGAACTCCCTGAGTGCAATAAAAGAAACTTCTTCTATTGGCGTCTTTTCTTGTCCTTCCTGACGCAGACCCTTGGTTTGCTGCATCCAAGCACAGACATTCCTAGCATGAGATTCATCTTTGGTAGCTTCATAGACTGCTAGAGCGACACAGCACCAAGGGGTAGATGGGAAAAGCTTAAGGCTTTTGAAACCTAGGAAGTCGGAAAACTAACTTCCATTGTGGAGGGATGACCAAATTCTGCATTCTTGAGGGTTACTCTCTCTTGTGCAGACAGTGGTCCATGAACCAGAAAGCCAGTGCTGGCTCCAGGTTTTGGGGGGCCCTTGGGCAAAACATCTTCAGTGGGCTCCTCTCCCTCGGTGAGTCTACCTTCTGACCAGCATTGTCGCGTGTTGCGCCTCCTCCTCTTCCTCATCATTGCTACCACTTGCTTTCTTACCAGGCAGAGATCCAGCAAGCAAGTTGGCAGTGGCATCTCCTGCTCCTCCTTTTCACAGTTGTCTGGGCTGGAGCGAGACACAGGTGGATAAGTAGGTTGCAATGGTGAAGAGGAGGAGCGAGTCCAGGAATTCTTGTCAGTGGGCCCTTGCTGGGCTGCGGGCCCCCGACAGGTGCCCCATCATGTCGACCCTTGACACTAGCCCTGCAAGAAAGTGTATTTTACTGCACAGTCCAATTCCCACACAGGTCGACAGGCTCTATAATAAAGTCAGCACCACCTTCACTGATGTGAAGTGGTCAAGGGATCTCAGTTAAGAAGCCCATGTATTTATGCATGGTCAGACAATTACATTAAAAAATCAGAGCTTTAGAAGACAGTATTATTTTCCTTACAAAAACCATAGTTTTAAAACCTTTGCTTTGTTGCAGGGATGGACTGATTCATCCCAATGGTCCACTGAGGTGCTTTTAATTAAACATTTAAAAGCCAGGAGTGTGTACTGGGGAATCTCTCAACAATTAAGGCAAAACCAGTGGTATAGTGGAGCCAGGGCGAAGCGTGGAGACGTTTTGATCAGCAGGGCCGATGAAGCAATCTGCGACAACCCTCAGGCTTTCCTGTTCTCTCTAAACTTAGCTGCAGTCCTCACAGTAGCTGAGGGGGGATTGATTTTCCCAGCAGCAATATATTGTTGTGAGCTATCCCTGTTATAATGCAGTGTTTTGGCATGCCTTGGTCTCCAAGGGGCAATTAAGACAGATTTGCTTTACAAAAGACATCGCACACACACACACACACACACACACACAGATCTGGATCAACACAGCTGCCTACATTTTTTGAGTCTTGTTGTGGGTTGTGGCTAGGGGGACCTTCATAGAGTTGGAAGGAGCCTACAAGGCTATCGAGTCCAACCCCCTGCTCAATGCAGGAAACTAGAGGAGGGGTCTCCATCCAAGTACGGTAATAACCAGGCTTGACCCTGCTTAGCTTTCCACGCTCAGACAAGCGGAGCCAGCATAAGCCACAGGCCTGTATATCATGATGGGTGACAGCACTTCAAAATTTACAACTGCACTATTGGGAAAAACTAATATGTGTCAACTGATTTTTTAAAAAGCACTTTTAAGTAGTGCCTTGCTGGTCCACCCGGCAGAGCATTTGTTGCAAGAATCCCAGACACCAGGTGTCCCACTGATGGACCACGCCTGCGCCTGCCTGCTGTCATGCATTCTCTGTTGCTGCTTCCTCAACATATACACAAAGCAGTCTTCAAAAGCAAAGAACTGTATCCAGCCCAGGGAAAAAGCTTCACAGTTCCAGGTGGGAAAGGTAGCTATCAGAATGCCGTATTTACTATCTGACACAGGCTTCTATGATTTTGGCAGCAGACCTTTGGTGGTATGTAGAGAAACTGCCCCCCCCCCCCCCACACACACACAATCTGGGGAAAGTGCCACTCTTCTTAGCTCGTAGGTCAGTGGCAGAGTAGATCCTTTGTGTGCATAAGGTCTCAGGTTCAGCCATAAATCCAGCTTAAATGATCTCAGGTTGAAGACCAGGCAAAGATCTCTGCCCAAGATGGTGAAGAGCTGCTACAGGGATAAACAGATATAACTCTGCAAAAGGCACCTTCATATGTTTATTCAGCCATCCTAAAGGGTGGTCGATGTTTGCTAAAAGGGAGCCGCTCTAGGATCCATAGACCCATGCTAGCTCAGACCAAGGTTTATCTAATCCAGCACTCACTGACCGGGTTCAGACAGAGTTCACAACCCAACAGCAAACAATGGGTTCTCTTCCTGGGTTGTAAACAACCCATAGTTAAACCATAGTGCAGGGTTTGCAGTAACATCAACCCACAATTCAGCAAGGCACGATTCAATGACAAACCATACTCAACCCATACTCTGTGTTGCCATGCAAACCAGGCCAACATCTCCCATTCTTAAACCACCACCCCATGTTTTTCCACTGCTTCTTTTTTATCCTGCAGAAAACCCATTAAGGAGAAAAAGCCAGACTAGCTTTTCTGATTGTTAGCACTAGGAACTGTCCGTCTGGAAGCACCCTGGATTTTGGAAATTGTGCTTTATGATGTGAATGTGAAATCCACCCTTTCCTTGCTCTATATTAGGCTCAGGACCCCCTCGCCGGATCGTCACCTTGAAGTGGTGAGTGGGCTTGCGTGTTCCGATGAATCCTGTGAGCAATGCCGTCGGGAGCTATGTACTCCCAGTAGGGTCACCCATGGCGGTAAGGTCCGGGGAGAGGAACCAGACAAAGAACGATCCAAAACATAAAGTCCTCAACGGCAGAACAGGCGGAAGATAATTAAACCTAAATTACAACGGCTGTGAAGGCGGATGAAGGCTGCAGCAGAGAATGGTTTTCCAATCGTCAGGGTAACCGTGCCATTGGATCTCTGCCGTACTCTGTCAAGTTTGTGTGGTGATTCGTTGTGCACCGATCTCCCCACATAAAACAGTTTCACGCACAGGCGTCTTCCAACCCAACCCATCCAACCCACCCAACCCAACCCAAACAAACAAACAAACAAAAAAAGACCCATGGCGACTGGCGAATGGCAACGGGGGCAGGACTGTGAATCTGGAAGCCCCTAGTCATGGACCAGCACATGGGCGGTGGATGCAGACTCAGTCGCCCTGTTCAAGGAACGAGGTAGTCGAGCAGCTCGGCAGCTGTATCCATGACTGAGCAGCCCTATTTAGGATCCACTCTGCTCACCCCATATGGGGAGGGGGCTAGAAAAGGTGCCCTAAACATAGTCTACCTCTTTCTCCCCTGACTGGATTACCGCGTCCAGTGGGGTCACCAATTTAGCGGTCGAAAAAGACATTTGAATTTGGAACATGGAATATACGGACATTGCTGGATAACATAGATAGTGAACGCCCTGAGCGTAGGACTGCTATTATTGCAAGGGAGCTGAGACAGTTTAAAATTGACATAGCAGCACTTCAAGAAACTCGAAAGGCAGGAGAGGGACAGCTGAAAGAAGAAAAAGGAGGTTATACCTTCTTCTGGAAAGGACTACCTGAGCAAGACCGACGAATACATGGTGTAGGCTTTGCCATCAAAAATGAACTAGTGAACTCTTTGTCAGAAGTTCCTACTGGCATTAACGAACGCCTGATAACTCTTCGATTAAAGCTCGCCAATAACCAACAGGTAACTATTTTGAGCGCTTATGCACCAACATTAGATGCTGATGATGACATCAAGGAAAGTTTTTACAGCCAGTTGGACACTCTCCTGTCAGAGATACCTAAGGAGGATAAAATTATCCTCCTGGGCGATTTTAACGCAAGAGTCGGGCGTGACTTTGATTTATGGCCAGAAACTATTGGAAAAGACGGAGTTGGTAATAGCAACCCGAACGGACTCTTACTTTTGTCTATATGTGCAGAGCATAATCTCACTATCACAAACACGCTCTTTCGACAAAAGAATAAGTTTAAAACATCATGGCAGCACCCACGGTCAAAGCACTGGCATCTTCTGGATTATGTAATTGTCCGTGTTAGAGATCGCCGCGATGTACTTCTTACTAGGGCCATGGTGAGTGCCGACGACTGCTGGACAGACCACCGACTAATCCGGTCCACAATGGTTATCAACATTGCTCCCCAACGTAGGCTTCAAGGAAGGAAACCAAGGCGTAAAATGAACATCCAAGTCCTTCAAGATCCTATTAAGCAAACTCGTCTTCAATCACTTCTTAAGGAACATCTACCTACGGAACCTCCTGACAACATTGAGGACCATTGGTCTAAGCTGAAAACCTCCATTACTGCAGCTTGTGAACAAACTATTGGATATGAAACTAAGAAACATCAGGATTGGTTTGATGAAAATGACAATGAGATTAAATATATAATTGACCAAAAAAGGAAAGCCTTCCAAATATGGCAAAATGATATTAACTGCGCTGCCAAGAAAAAAACCTACGCTAGCGCAAAGGCTGAGGTCCAAAGAAGAACAAGAGAACTTAAGAACGCTTGGTGGAAAAAGAAAGCTGAAGAAATTCAACAACTTGCAGAATCTCATGATGCACGGGGCTTTTTTAAGGCCACAAGGGCCATTTATGGACCAAAAACCTATGGTACAAACCCTTTACAATCAAAAGATGGCACCAAACTCTTAAAAGACAAAGAGTCTATTGCACTGCGTTGGAAAGAGCACTATTATGACCTTTTAAATCGTAAATCTAAGGTGGATAATGAGATTTTTTCGCAAATCCCGCAAAAACAAATTAAAGAGGAACTTGCAATACTCCCCACTTTGGATGAAGTAAAAAAAGCCATTAATCAAATGAAGAACAACAAAGCTAGTGGACCAGATGGGATTCCTGCTGAAATCTTTAAAGAAGGGGGGCCCGAACTTGTACAACATCTTCATAAACTCATCGAAAAAATCTGGATAAGAGAAGAGATCCCAGAAGACTTCAGGGATGCCATAATTATCACCCTCTTTAAGAAGGGTGATAGAACAGACTGTGGAAACTATCGGGGCATTTCTCTCTTAGCAACCGCAGGTAAAATATTTGCTAGGATTCTCGCAAACCGTCTTCTATCTATTTCAGAAGAGATCCTCCCTGAAACTCAATATGGTTTCCGCCCCTCTAGAGGGACAGTAGACATGATTTTTACTGCACGTCAGCTCCAAGAAAAATGCCGGGAGCAAAATCAACCCCTTTATATGGCATTTATTGATTTGGCTAAGGCCTTTGATACTGTAGACCGTACAGCTCTCTGGACTATCCTTATGAAAATTGGATGCCCCAATAAATTTGTGAATATCTTGCAACTTCTCCATGACAACATGACGGCAACGGTTTTGGACAACAACGGCTCTCATGGTGCTCCATTTAAAGTGGGATCAGGTGTTAAACAGGGATGTGTTATCGCCCCAACATTATTTGCCATTTTCATCGCCATGGTTTTACATCTTGTCAAGGGGAAACTTCCCACCGGTGTGGGAATTATATATCGAACAGATGGAAAGCTTTTTAATCTCAGCAGGCTGAAAGCAAAAAGTAAGGTAATTACAACCTCCGTTGTGGAACTTCAGTATGCTGATGATAATGTGGTCTCCGCACATTCAGAGGATGATCTCCAAACTATCCTAAATGCTTTTGCAGAAGCATACGAAAAACTTGGTCTCTCACTTAACATCAAAAAAACCAAAGTGCTTCATCAGCAAGTGCAAGCCAATCCTTTGGTGATGCCATCTATCCAGCTTGGCGGGACAATACTGGAAAATGTCGATCATTTTCTCTATCTTGGCAGCTATCTTTCTGTTACAGCTAACATCGACAGTGAAATCCAGCATCGTCTGAGCTCCGCAAGTGCCGCATTTTCTCGAATGAAACATAGAGTGTTCGAGGATCGGGATATTTGTAAGAAGACCAAAACACTGGTTTATGAAGCCATTGTATTACCAACTTTATTGTATGCCTGCGAAACATGGACTATCTATAAACGTCACTTCCACCTCCTTGAAAGGTTTCATCAACGTTGCCTCCGGAAAATCCTGCAAATTACTTGGGAAGATAGGCGAACAAATGTCAGTGTACTGGAAGAAGCAAAGACTACTAGCATTGAAAAAATGATCCTTCAACGCCAACTTCAGTGGACCGGTCATGTTGTTCGAATGCCTGACTGCCGTCTCCCAAAGCAGTTACTTTACTCCCAACTCAAGGATGGAAAGCGGAATATCGGTGGTCAATATAAGAGGTTTAAAGATGTTCATAAGGCTAATCTAAAAAAATGCAATATAAACATCGAAAACTGGGAAGCTCTGGCCCATGAACGATCTAAATGGAGGTTGGCCTTTCACAAAGGTTCCATGGACTTTGAAGAAGCCCGAGTGCAAGGTGAAAGGGAGAAACGTGCTAAGCGAAAAGCACGTCAAATGAATCCTTTACAGGACCATCTTCTATCTGGTAACCTGTGTCCTCACTGTGGGAAGCTGTGTGGATCTAGAATTGGCCTCCACAGTCACTTACGGACCCATCGCTAGAGTCTACACAATCTTCTTTAGAATTTCCTCCTTTTATCCCGGAAGACAATCTTACTCGGTCACGAGTGATCGCCTGATGATGATGATGATGATTAGGCTCAGGAAGATAGAACACCTGTTTCAGCAAAAGGACTGGAAAAACAACAGCCATTTGCATCAGAAATTCCTTCTCTTATCACCTGCTGGAAACAAATGAATGTCATCATGAGGTGCCACATCCTGGCTCCTGTCTAAAGTTTCGCTATAATAGGAAGAGGTGGAGTAATATTAGGCTTCTTGGTCCAGGCATAGCATTTTGTTTTAGGTCTTGAGAATTAAAGATATTTTTAGACAAACTCTCCGCTCTTCACCTCCCTTCAACCCGTGAGCTTTGTTCTATATATCAGTACTAGAATTCCAAGACTCAAGCATTGACCTATCCGCACAGCTCCGATAATGTCACCTTCTTAAGGATCCAGCTATAAATAAGTAGAGCTCCTTTACCGTGTCATGAAGCAATTCAGAAGCCCGCATGCTCTGTAGCTTCCTGGTTTCTCCAGAGACACTTGGAAGCCTTTGCAACAGAGGAGGGGTTGATGTGGAAATGGTTGCTTGAAGTACGAAGTTTGGAAAGCTGTTGAAATATTTTTTCTTTAGAAACAGGCAGTGGGTTATAAATCTTCCTAACAAATCAATAAAACCATTCCAATTGCAGTGTACAAATGTGGGCGGAGCTTAGAGAACCTCCACACCGGAACCCCAGCACTTGCAGAGGATTCTGGGAGGTGTCCTAAGACGCCACATCCCCAGCATGCAGGACAGAGGCCAGATCTGTTAAGTCACACTGTTGCGAGAACATGACCTGAAGCACCCCCAATCCTCTGGCCTCTGCATGTTGCAGGGGAAGATTGGTGATGGTGGACAAGCTCTCTTTCCAGGTAGCTGTTCTACTATTGTTGGTTTTTTCTCTGGAGAAGCTCTGCAAGGCTTTGCAGGAAGCAGAGAGATTCCTAGAACACAACCTGAAAGCTACCGCTATAACGTGCAAAATTAGCAATTTTGCACAGGCCAAAACAAAATGATGGCTTGGGAAAGCAGTAAGGCTAATGATGTCAGTTACTGGGTGGAAACTCACCCCACCCATAAAACTTTACATCAGGAAAACCAAAACGATACAATGAGAATGAATCAACCTCATTGCCGCCCCCTGCCGGTTGCTTAAGTATTTATGTTTTGTGGAAAACAAACACTACATATTCCTGTTTGGCACTGTTTTCAAAACAGCGAGTAAATGTAAAATTCAGAATGCACCAGGGCCAGGGGAGGTGCGGAAAAGATTAGGGGAGGGAGAGAGAGAGATAACATTTTAAAAGTAAACATTTAGATTAGATAATTTCATTTTTATCAGCAGAAGATAAAGGAGAAGGGTAAAGATGTGTCTGCATCTCCCTCTTCAGCTAACAAGTGTTTGCAACACCCTTGCTGTTGCTATGGCAACTGCTTTAGCAGGAAAGCAGATCCATCTAGCACCTCTTTAAGCAAGAACGTGTGTGTGTGTGTGTGTGTGTGTGTGTGTGTGTGTGTGTGTGTTCACATCATGTTTTCCCAGAGCTTAATTTGGCACAGGACTGAGCACTGGAACTAGTTTTCAATCTGTGGGTTCATTACAAATCCAAGAACAGGAGTTTGTATTGACTCCCCGTTGTGCATTAAGTCCCTACATCCACAAGTTGGCTCCAGCAAAGGAGGCAAAACAGCCACACACAAAAGATCTAATGTGATCAGTACCACTTCAGCAAGCAGACCAGGTGGGGAGAGTCAAGCGCTCCCTCTTCTAACACCGCCTCCCCGCCAAGATGTTATTGACAATGTTATTCATTGACAATTAGGAAAAAGTCAGAATCTTTCTCCCTGAGGTGCTAGCTTTCTAAGCGCAATCATAAGGGTGCAATTCTATCTGTTAATATGGGGGTGGGGGTGGTTTTAAATGTTAAGGAGAAAAAGATGGAATAGCTGCACAACGCCTTTTGATCGGTAGTGCTAGGAGCCCTCAATCTGGAAGCATCCTAAAAACAGAGCGGGAGGCAGGCTTAGAAACATCTATTTCAATGGGAATAAAGATGGAGTCACCTGCTTTTTAAATGGTGCCTGCACAGATGAAGGAAGCCATGCTAAAATCACTGCATAGATGGCACCTAACTCCCAACTAAATCACGCCACATGAATAAATCTTTGTTGCCTAAATACTGGAGGGAATGCTATGCAAAGGGGTCTTTAATTCATACGTGGTGGCACTGTCCTGCTTTGGCCAAGTACTAGAAGCAAGTATTCCAGTTTATATTTGATGTGACAGGGCATCCACTTCAGAGGTCTGGAGTATTTTCACTTTGGACAGTCTTTGAGGACGCCAACCAAACATTGGTCCACAAAGACCTCATCAGGATGGGATTAGCGGAGGCTGGGCTAGAGATAGCAAAGTATTGGAAGTGCTCCAAGGGGCTGGGTTGAAAGAGCTTGGCAAATTGCATTGGCTGGAAAATTAACACGCAAAATGAGGGTGCTCAAAGGGTTAGAAAAGCACGATTTATTTGCTGATACATGGTATCCATGTATTGTATTCACTAACAGTCATCATGATCTCACGGCACACCATCCACACAACGCAAATTCCCGAAAGCTGCTTTTTTATATTTGTGAGACACTGAGCCTCATGAAGGCTGCACAGATAAGATGCTCGTGGATTAAAGCAGATGGAGAGGACTGCTGCTGGCGTGAACACCTCTTGGCACTGCGTTCTTATTGTACAGATACAGTCATGCCTTGGATTGAGAGCATAATTCATTCTGGAAACGTGCTTGTAATCCAAAACACACTTATATCAAAACGAAATCTCCCCAAAAAAATTTGTACAGAGATTTTTAATTTAAGCCGGACTACAGTACTTGTATTGCAAGATGTCACTTATATATCAAGTAAAAAATAAATAAATAAAAATTTGCTTGTCTTGCAAAATGCTCTCAAACTAAGTTACTTGCAATCCAAGGTATTCTTGATTATCTGGAAATATTTTAAGAAATATAAATAGTGAGTTTACAGCAGTGCAGAGGCTCATAAGACAAGTATTCCATATGTCTAGGATACAAAGCACAAGTACGCAACACACACCTGCATAAGATGTTATGCACTCAGTTTCCATGCCCCACCCATGAATTATCCTTATGTGAAGAATTGAGAACAGTCCCCCGAATACAGAACGGGGCATTACACCATCAACATCAACCCAAACCCTGCCAGGCAAACTAGTTCCACTGGGATCCCCACTAGATGGCAGGGATGTTGAAGAGTCCTTGGTTTCGAGTCACGAGTCGAGTCATGAGTCTTTGGACCCGAGCCTCGAGTCCGAGTCCTTGGTCCAAAATGGTGACTCACGAGTCACGAGTCACTCCCAAAGCTGACTCGAGTCCCTATTAAAATCAATGGGTTCCCCCCCCCCTACAAAATAAGGCTACCGTACTTCAGATGTGTGGCTTAAATAAATTCTAGGCACAACTGTGCCTTTTTATTTCAAAACTCTGCAACTGATTTTGGCAAGAACAGACCAGGCAGACAAACCCAAAATAACCAGACAGGCAGAGGAGGCAGGGAACCCCAAAGCAGGCAGGCAGAGGCCTTTGTCTTGGACAATTCAAACTATGGAACTGGTTAAGAAGAGACCAGGCAGGCAGAGGAGGCAGGGAACCCCAAACAGGCAGGCAGAGGCAAAACCCAAAATGTCTGAAAGGTTGCATTTTAGGAAAATGATTTTAAAAAATAAACTTGCTGTACTTCCTAAAACCTATCCATGTTGTATTTGAGGAACACGATTTTGGAACACGAGTCCTTGGTCTCGAGTCCCGAGTCGAGTCTCGAGTCCCATTAAAATATTGGGACTCGAGTCTGACTTGAGTCACAGGGGGGACTCAGTCCGACTCACGAGTCAAGTCCTGGAGTCCGAGTCCCCATCCCTGCTAGATGGTGACCTTTTAAGGATTCTAAGCAATGGGAGAAAAGATGCTTTGCATTAATCCGCCTTGATTGTAAGTTCACACGATTTCCCTGCCATCTCAAAAAGCAACATGACAAATACGAGTGTTGACAGGATACCCTGAGTGAGTTTTTAGTAAATGGACTGGAGAAAGGAAACTAGTTTCTTGCCCTTGAGGTGATTGTACAGATAAGCAACTGGAGGCCCCAAGGCCGAATCTGACCTCCAGAGAACCACCAGCAGGCTTCAAGGTGCCAATCCAAAGGCAAAAGGGATGCACAAAGGAACAACAGCTGTGGGCTTGACTGGCAATACACTTCAAGCAGAGGGCTAGCTTTCCATTCCCTCCCTGGAGTGGCCATCCCTTTATACTAGTTGCTGACCAGGAGCCAAAAGCAGCCAGGCAGATTGCTACCCAAACTACCAGCCTAGATGGAGTGGCTCATGCACACTCTCTCCCACTAGCTAAGGCGGCAATACTTAGCCAATTCCTTCACATGGCATCAGTGCTAGCCCAAGCCAACCTTGTTCCCTTAACCCCAAAGCTAAAGCAAGTAGGTGAGAGGGGAAAAGGGAAAAGCACACTGGGTTTCATAGATCATAGAGTTGGAAGGAGCCTACAAGGCCATCGAGTCCAACCCCCTGCTCAATGCAGGAAACTAGAGGAGGGATCTCCCATCCAAGTAATAACCAGGCCAGACCCTGCTTAGCTTTCCACACTCAGACAGGCTGAGCCAGCGTGAGCCACAGGCCATTGGTTATCCATCCCAACACTTTAATATCCCCATGAATCGATCCTGCTGCTGCATACAAGGATCATATTCATCCTGCAAATAGATGTCTGCCACTTGTTCTGGGAATGTGCACTAGTGTGTTCCTTTCACCACCAAGTGATATGGAAATCCCTGCTCACAGCTTTCAAGTTTCCCTAAAATTCATGTATGAAGAGCTACAGTGGGTGCAGTGAAGGGAAGAAGAGAATGTAAAGAAAGCAACTGGTCTCGGTCAGAGTGCCATGCAGCAGCCTAGATTTGGGGTTCTGGTGTGGGGAGAACATGCTACACTTATGTTCAGCCTTTAAAGTTTTAAAATATCTGGCAGGCAAAAATCTGGCACAACGTCGGGAAAGGGACACAGATGTAGGTCACATTGCTATTATTGGATGCTATGCAGCTGAAATGACTTAACAGGTGCCATCAACTGAGTCTAACTGCGGTCCTAAATCCGTGGTGGAGCATGAAATGCTCCTAAAAGAGGAAAGGCTTCTGGCTGCAACACAATGTCTTTCACTGCAAACAAATCAGTTTAAACAGCTCAAGCATTCTTCAATATCTCAGCATGTTGATTCCTAGCTTATTGAGACTTATCAACAGATTGCTACAATGTGTAAATCAGCCTTCAGCCTTTTCAAACTAAGCTTGGGCTTTATTGGTTTTTCGTAACAGATGATACAGAAAACAACGTAACATGCAGAACTCCCCTACAAATAACAAAAATAAATTATAATTCAAATTACCCTCCTTTTCCCCAGTTGCTCATTTTTAGGTGGGGGCACTTTTAACTGCAACCTATGACTCCTCACCCCCTTCAGTATTTACTGTATGTCTTTACCTTCTCTTAAAAATAAATTAATGAAGGTAGCTCAGCTACAGTGCATCTTGGGTCAGCACTTGTACAGAGCTTTACAGTATCACTGCCTTCTCTTAAACTTCGCCTTCCAAAATAAAACATTGCGTGTACATATACGTATTTCCAAGATCTCCCGTTCCTTGCATCTGATGCAAGTAGGTGGTTGTCTACAAAAGTGCATGCCACAGTGTACCGTATGTGTTTAGTCTTCAGTGTACCACAAAACAAAGTTAATGTCACTGTTTTTGCTGCAATGGATTAACTGGTATACTTCTGGAATTCTTTAAAAGCAGTAACTAAATTTACAAGGGGCAATTGTTGAGGTCGCAGTAGTGGTGGGACAGGCCAGTCTCCCAACTTCCTCAAAAACAGTCAGAGAACCAAACCTACTTTAACCACCACTGCTAGAACTAACTAATCCTTCCTCCACCCCCTGCTTTCTGGCTGTCAGAAGCATCCGTTTCTGGCAAGGGAAGGAGACGACTTTGATAAAGCTGCTGCAGTCTTGCCCAACAGTTTTTAAGGAGGTAGGATTTGGCTCAGGGACCGCTGGTTGCTGACCTTGTGTGCTGTAGCGTACATTACAACAGCTGCTCCCTAAAGGAAGTTCAATGGTTTTGCAGACACTCTTAAAGCACAGTAATAACAAATACCACATTTTAATAGATTTACAAAATTCATATATACAAAACAGTAAGCTAATTCAGAGCTATAAAGTACATTTTTACACCACAATATTTTAAAAATCTAATACACAGCTTTCATAAACTGACACTATCACGGCAAATTAGGCCACAAAGTATTATGGATCCTCTTTTAGTGCCTAGAAAAGGTCCAGTTTAAAAACACATACTATTCAAGAGTACTATCATCATCACCTTTTATTTGTATGCTGCTTTTCCATGAAAATTGTGCCCAAAGTGGCTCACAACATAACAAATAAATAACAGTATAATTTACAAAACATAAAAGAACACTGAATATAATATTCAAAAAATAATTTACAAAATATCAGAACAGTAAATATAATTTACAAAACATGAAAGAACATTAAATATTCAAAAAATAATTTACAAAGTATCAAAAAACACGATAACATTAAAAAATACAATAGAAATAATTAGATAACCATAAACAATTCAATAATAATTATACTAAGGTCAGAAAGAGAAAGAGAGAGAGAGAGAGAGAGAGAGAGAGCAAAAGCTGTAGCAGTAGCAGCTTTTGTAGCTGGAGTCAGTCAGGCCCCACCCTCCCCAGCCAGGTGTAATGAGCCAGGGGAGCAGGGACCAGGTCTTGCAGGACTCACAGCTAGATGGTCTCTAGGCAGTTTCAGCAGCAGCAGCTTTTGTTTTGTAGCTGGAGTCAGTCAGGCCCCACCCTCCCCAGCTTACTATGAGTAAGTTATGAGTTTTTGGCACTTCCATCACAACTCATTTCTAGGTTTATCACCACCTTTCAACAGTAATTTAGTTTTTGCTGGTTAGAAATTGGCTAACATACAATTTTCCTGCCCCTTTAGAACTCATCAGTTTTCTTTAGATGTATGTTGCACAGAATACTGTTCTAGAGCTGGTGTGGTGCAGTGGATACATGAGAAGTCCCTGCTTTAAATCTTGTTTCCCCAGTAGCCTTCAGCAAGCCACAGTTCTGTTCATGATATGGGTATAATACTAGCCTACTTTTCAGATGTACTGAATGTACCGGTATGTGAAGCACACTGAATGTTTGAAAGGTGCAATATAAATACTAATTACGCTCCAGAATATATGCACTACTGGGGAACTTTTATGCACAAGAGGACACACAGCACTTTTGTCAGTTCCACATTTAGTTTATTTTTTACTTGACTATCAGTTTACCTGGCCAGACATTAAGATTGTCTGAGAACCTCCTCCAGTGCCCCTGCCAAACAAGGCAAGGCAGGTGGCTACAAGGGAGAGGGCATTTTCAGTGATGGCATCCCATTTGCAGAATGCTCTCCTCAGAGGCTCACTTGGTGCCTATATTATAGTTTTTTCTGCACCAGGTGTAGACCTTTTTATTCTCCCAGGCATTTTAAGAGCTGCTTTTAGTACTCTATTCTGCTGCTGGTTTTACGATGTTGTAATGATTTATTCTTTGCTGGCTGTATCTTTGCTTTATTCTGTGCCATTATTATTTTAATATTTGTACTGTATGTTTTAACTACAGTACCACCCAGAGAACTTTAGTTATTGGACAGTTTAAAAGTATAGTAAACGAGCTTATTTACCCAGCGTTGCCGGGGTCGCCATTTTCTTATAGGTACGTACTATTTGTTTGAAATTCCTTAAGGCAGCTGTCCGCTTTTTTGAATGGCTCCATAGGAAAGGTGAAGCGAAAAAAAGAAACAAAAAATTCACAACACCTTTCAATCATTTATTGTTTTTAAAATGTTTTATTAGAAAGCTGTCACAACACAATTTTCTGTTTTTCTGAAATCCCAGTTCCCCCGGGACTACACAATGAAATCCTAGCACTCTCTCCCCCCCCACGACACAACAATGAAATCCCAGCTCCCCCCCCCCCCCCGGACTACACAGCAATGAAATCCCAGTTCCCCCAGAGACTACACAACAATGAAATCCCAGCTCCCCGTGTAGGCCCCTGCAGCAATTCATATGAACATTCTGAATGATGTAGGAGTGATTTGCATAACTGCTCCTAGGTCATTTTGCCCATTAGCTATCTGAGAGTGAGCCATACAGGTACAGTGATTGTTTTTCGGAGATTTAACCCCACTAGTATTTGTCCTTGGATGATGAAGAGTATGTGTGCCAAATTTGGGGCAGATCCGTCCAACCATGTAGGAGCCTATGCGATGCACACAAACTTTCACATTTATATAGTAGATAAAATAAATAAAATTTAAAAGCCCTCAAGGTGGCTTACAAAACAAAAAGCACATCAAGTTGGATCTATGCTGCTTTTGTCAATCACCCACAGGGAAGGAGCCAAATGGCAGATGGTCCTAAGCAGGCCAATGGAAGGGGCATCACCCACTTACACCTCTGATGTACTATTTCAACCAATATGAACCCAACAACATGCCATAGAACAGTTGTGCTAAGGAAAGTCTTTGGAGAGGAGCAGCAGTGCCATGCGATATAGCTATTGCTAGGCTGTATCTTTCATGCTGCAGGTTGGTGGATCAGATGTTTGGGCCACGTGAAAGAGATCCTGAACATACTAAACAAGCAAGTCAGGGCTAGCCTTCCTCTATAATCCAAAACATGTTAAGTTTGTGTGTGCAGGTAGAATTTTGTGTAGGGAAGCATTCAAACCTTTGATTGTGCTAGCCCCATGCCCAGTACAAAGTGCTAGTCTGTTTTGACTCTTATAGCGCTTCTAGAATCTCAAAAGGTTGCTCATGACTTTAGGACACTTAGGCTGGTTCTAATAAAGGTGTTTAACTATACTATAGATCAGCAGGGATGGGGACTCTGACTCCAGGACTTGACTCGTGAGTCGGACTGAGTCCCCCCTGTGACTCGAGTCCCAATATTTTTAATGGGACTCGAGACTCGACTCGGGACTCGAGACCAAGGACTTGTGTTCCAAAATCGTGTTCCTCAAATGCAACATGGATAGGTTTTAGGAAGTACAGCAAGTTTATTTTTTAAAATCATTTTCCTAAAATGCAACCTTTCAGACATTTTGGGTTTGGCTGCCTCTGCCTGCCTGTTTGGGGTTCCCAGGCTCCTCTGCCTGCCTGGTCTCTTCTTAACCAGTTCCACAGTTTTAATTGTCCAAGACAAAGACCTCTGCCTGCCTGTTTTGGGGTTCCCTGCCTCCTCTGCCTGTCTGGTTATTTTGGGTTTGTCTGCCTGGTCTGTTCTTGCCAAAATCAGTTGCAGAGTTTTGAAACAAAAAGGCACACTTGTGCCTAGAATTTATTTAAGCCACACATCTGAAATAGCCTTATTTTGTTGGGAACCCCCCCCCCCCTTGATTTTAATAGGGACTTGTGGAGTCAGCTTTGGGAGTGACTCGTGAGTCACCATTTTGGACCAAAGACTCAAACTCGAGTCCAAAGACTTGTGACTCGACGCATGACTCGAAACCAAGGACTCTTCAACATCCCTGTATCAGGGGTGGGAATATACACCACCACCCTGGCCTTTTTTCCAGTACCCACCACTGAATATGCAAATGATAGGACTGATTTTCCTTTCTTTTAAAGAAAACAAGCAATGGCTTGCTGCTGAAACTTGCTGGCATGATAGCCCAGAGGGAAAAAAAAGAAAAAGGTTAATCTGAACTTTTAAAGAAAAACAGTGGCCCTTTCTTGCTGCCAAATTTTGGTGGCACAGCAGTAGTGGGAGGACAGAGATGCAGTGCCCAGTGTATTCCGGGGGGGGGGACACACCGGTCCCCTAGAGCAGTGTTCTCCAACCTTGGGTCCCCAGATGTTTTTGGCCTACACCAAGGTTGGAGAACACTGCCCTAGAGGTTGCTCACTAATGCTGTAGGTTCTAGATGCACTGACCAACATGGCTGCCTGCAGTTTTTGAATGCTTCTAGAAAGCATTCAGGGCAGGTTTCTAAAGGGGAATGGAATTTCACCATTGTGGAGCAACTAATGAAAATGCTACTCTGTGTACCTTTGCAGTTTGAACTTGGTGTGCTAATGATACAATGAAAGGGTATGAAACAAAGTAGTAAGCTGCTGTCTTTAAGGTATGCAATCCCTAGCTGTTAAGGGCTTCTTTTTGTGAGCATTTATAAGAGACAAGTATTCGGCTTTTAGGAAGCTTATTAGACCTTCTGTATGGCCAAAAGCTCTAGCACTGCATTAGAAGAAGCTTGAATCTGCATGTCCTAGTTATAAACAAATGGGCAAGCTGGAAAAAGATTTATAATGTTTGTGCCAATAGCTACAAGTGATGCCAATATGTTGTTTTAATAAGCAGCCAAATCCTTCTTCTGGAGACAGTCATCAAAGCTCAACAGACTCTTCATTGATGGCATTTTGTTTCAATATACACAGGCTGTCAGTGTTTGAAAATCTATTTAGAAACTAGATCTTTTCCTCCTCCACATCTCCCTCCCAACAATAGATTTTTGGCTGATCATCAGGAAGCCAACCATGATGGAGGTCAGTTTTTTTGGGTTTTTTTTTTTTCATTTGGTGTGTGGTAATTTTCAAGCTGGCTATAACAAGCTAAATCTATGGGAAGCCAGCCAAGCTCTAGATTACTTGCTGGTGGAAGGTTCTGTAATTCAGCAAGAAGAATTGGTGGTAGAAATAGCAAGATCAAGTGATTCTTATGAGCAGTGGTCAATTCAGTCACGAGTGCAGAGGGCATGGACATTTTATTATGGATTCAGAACTGGCCAGGTAAGTTCTGCCATCCTGCTGAAATTGGTCTGGATGGCAGAATTGTATCCCACGCCAGCTCCCTTTGCTTCAGGCAGCACAGCTGCTAAGTTAACAGCCTGAGTCAATTCCAACAATATGCTGTCAGCTGACATATTAAATACTGCTCCTGCAAGTGGTGTACTCATGTAAGCAGTACAACATGGGACCTGCAAACTCATGCCAATGTTCAGCTTCTACTTCATGAAAACAAAAATTGCATGTTTTTCAAGGCCTTGCTCCTGCCAAGTTCATATAAATAAGCAAGCCTATTTGTCGTGTGCGCGCACACTCACTGATTATCTCTCACACTCAGAGAGGGATCCATTTCCTCTCTGTCATAGATAGTATTAACACTCTTCACAGCAATCTTCCTCTGACAGATGAGAAACTCTGCCAATAGCTGAACACTACTGGTTGGATATAAAAATATGTCAAGGCGTCAGTTCAAGGCCTCTAATAGATTGTTCTATGTGTAACCCATTTCCTTGCTAGTCAGAATCATTACATCAAGTATTCCATCTACGAATCCTTCCCCTCCCCCACAATTGCACTTAGAACAAAATGTTCTCAAAGGTACCATCAAGGCAAATGTCTTGTGGCTTTGGCAAGAGAAAGGAAGAGGGAGTAATCTGGTGTCTGCAGAGAGCCCAATACTACTGTGCTGGATTGGAGAAATGTATTTTGAGTCCTAAGCAAAATATTGGCACACACTGTATGTCAAGTGCTATAATTAGAAGAGAAATTTACCAAATCCCATACATCAAAAGATTTTTATGATCAACTAGTGAGAATTATCCAAACTGGATTGCACTGTGAATCCTGACATTGTTAAAACAGATCTATCCTTGACTGTATCTCTCTCTCTCTCTCTCTCTCTCTCTCTCTCTCTCACACACACACACACACACACACACACACACACACACACACACACAGGTGGAGCCACAGAAAAGAGTTTAGCTATTAAGCATCAACTACAATATTAAACAAAAGGATTAATATTGACTGTATCACACACACACACACAGGTGGAGCCACAGAAAAGAGTTTAGCTATTAAGCATCAACTACAATATTAAACAAAAGGATTAGAGCTGTGACCTTGACCAAACGTACAACATAATTGTGAAGGGATGAGGAGCTAGAGAACAACAGTTAACCACATCCTAAACACAAAATAAATTGGTTTTAAGGACCACTGGGTGGACCAGATTGAATTTAAGTTAATCTGGCTACAAAAACCTGCTATGACTGTATGTTTGCCCCAGCAAGGGGCCCTCATCATACCAAAAGAGGACAGTATCTAGTACACAAAAGGAACACATATTAGTATATTACATTGTACAAGTGACTACTATAGTAGCCATACTTCTATAAACAGCAAGCATATTTCTGGGTACAGAGTTATAATAAAAGAACAGTTGGAGAACTACAATGTATTAGCTCTTGGTTTTTATTTTAGAATGCAAAAGGTAGCATAGACCAGATTTTAAAGACTTGTTATAAAAGACTTTGTGCTACTGTCTGACAATTAAGGCCAAATAAATATTTATATGTAAAACAGGCACTTCTGAGAAGCCAAAGAACCAAGTTCAATTCTTAATTAAATAGTCATGTCTTCTTCTAGATAGCAAATTACCAGTGAGGAACCAAGTTAAAATATAGTGGCTAGGACACAGAAGAACTATTTTAGGTGTGTGAACATGTCCAATAGGAATTCTGACTTCTTTCTTTTAAAAGCAGATGCATATATCATACCACAAATTAATCTTGAAACTCCACAGAGTTTCAGCCATTTGCCATGGCAAGACTGCTACTTGAAAATGAAAATCAAGACTCCCCTTAGACATGTGAAATTATGATTTTCAAGAGAAGGAACAATGAAGAATCCCAACAAATTTAACATTAACTCTAGTTGATCAAGAGAACTGGGCAATTATAGCAGAGATGCATTCCCTTTGAAATATGAATAGGCATTTTATCACCTGCAAAACTGTTTTAATACTTTTTCATATACATGGCAAAATGGCAACATTTTCTTATCTAGAAGTAGAAATGGAAATAATAAAACAATTGGTCCTGAAAAGGTAGGTCCTGTTTGGGGTTAATACATAACCCATAGCAGACAGAGTGTGAAATATCTGTACACGCAGAAAGTAAGATGTGTCACTAGGTACGTTCCCAAGTGTAAAGTATCCTCAAAATGTTGAAAAGTCTGTAGCTATCTTACTAGATATTTAATTTTGCATAAAAACTAGGAGACAAACTTTTTTCAAAACAGTTTTGATTTTGCACAAAACATCACTACAAGTGAGGAAGTTTGCTGATTTACAAAGTATGGTACACCACACAAAAACATGCTTATATAACCTTGAGTAACCCACACAAGAAAAAAAATATATATCCTAAAATTTGTCCAAGCAGAAGTCACAAGAGATTCTTAGGCTGGTGTTATTTGTGGCATTAATGTCTGGAGTGTTGCCTCCCATTTAAGACATGATTGTCCCAAAAGGGCATAAACTACAGCATCCTGATAACACGATATAGGAAAGACTAAGCCCTTTATGTATTATTATGACAAGTACGGTAACAATGTCACAGTAAACATTTCTTATGTTTAAGAAGATCCCTGAATAATGACTATAGCACTGAAAAGGTAGGTCTTGGTTTGGGGTTAATACATACCTCATAGCAGACAGAGTGTGAAATATGTGTACACACAGAAAAGGCACCCATAGTTAAATTCAACATTTAAGAATTAAAAAATAAGCTCACATCAACATTATTCACAGCCTCCTGCAAATTCACAAGTACTCTGTAGTAGCCTTAAAGGAACAAGTTTAGACTTGATACAATATTTTAAATGTATATTATATAGGCTAATAAATCCCTACATAAAAAATTAAGTATTAATTCAAAGCAGGGTCCTTCTGTCCAAAATCAGTGCAGCTGTAAAGCAGAGCTCTCAAGAGTATTCAGCTTTGGTGTTGTGGGCAGCCACTGCTTACCAAACATTTGGCTAAAGAGTAGCATCAACTACCATATTAGAGACAGGTAACAGTCATGTTGAGAGGGAGTTTTCATATAGTTCCAATTCTAGGTTTGAGAATAGTGTTGAAGATGTCTTGCTATAGCATCAGGTGTTTGAGTGTTGCCCTCATACTGCATTGCTCTGGAAGTCTTATTTCTCATAATGCAATTAACACTGTACATGTAGTGCAAAGTAAAGCCTTGTGTTGCACCAACCCAGGCCTTGGATTTCTGCCCCCTTTGATACAAACTGTAGAAAATAAATGTACTTGTATGGCCAGCTAAATTCAATTTACAGTTCTGAAGTTCCATATAAGGGAAGCTAAACAGAGATTTTCAGACAAGAGCTTGACAGCCATCCTTGGTAAGCACAGTCCAGATATTGGCAAAACATTTTGTATGCGCCAAAACGGTTGATTTCATGAATATGATAATATATTGCAATGCATACTCCAAATAGAAATACCAATTAGAGAATGGACTATGTTATTGGATTTGTTAATTCAGCACCCAAAACTAGTGAGCCAGACAGGCTTTACTGCCAGCAAATTCTGGCACTCTTGCACAATAACATTAAAAACACAAAAATTCTTTACATGATTTTCTTTTCAAAGTTAGGGGTCACTTTTCAAAAGGCAGCCATGTTATTCAGTGTTCAGAAGAAGGCACTGCTCTTACAACAGTCACTGTTTCAGTAGTGTTTCTAAGTTAACCGATTCAGTAGCTAACAAGCTTTCACAGTCCTTCTGCTTGTTACTCCTTTGTCAGGACTGGCTATTTTGCAGCCTTCTTGAACCAAGTAAACAGCATGGATCTTTTTTTTTTTTTTTTTTAAACCATCGCAAGACCCACAAAAGTAGTATCTGGGTCTACAACTAGGCTAGGTTTCAATACAGAGAGGTCAGTTTTCCTTCACTGCAACATAATATCCTTAAGGTTCTCCTGAAGGATTGTATCCTTCACAGCATGGAATACAAAGCGGATGTTTTCAGTGTCTATGGCCGTGGTGAAATGATGGAAGAGGGGCTTACTGCGGTTCCGCCTCTTTCGGTCAAAACATTGTACCAGATAACGCTGTACATCTTCCAGCCTGTGAGGGTCACCTCTGAAATCTGAGAAGTACTTCTTAATGCTAACATTCTTCACTTTCTCCACAAGGAGGTCCATTTTATTAAGGAACAGAATGATGGAGACATTAAAAAAGAGCTTGTTGTTGACAATCGTCTCAAAAATATTCATGGATTCAACTAGTCTATTTGTGCGTCTGTCTTCCATAAGGACCTGGTCATATTCACTTGAGGAGACCATGAATAGTATAGATGTTATTCCATCAAAACACTGAAACCACTTTTGGCGCTGAGACCTCTGTCCACCAACATCCACCATTTTGAAAGGAATCTTCTTGATGATGAAGTCATGCTCCACAATCCCCTTGGTAGCTTTTCTAGCCAGCAAGATGTCTTGCTTACTGGGAAAATAGTTCTGCAGAAAGAGACAGAGGGAAGCAGGGGAAAGATGACATGTCAAAACAGATCAACAGCAGGCTCAGTTGAGGAAGAGACAAGTTGCACTATGGCAGGGTGGTGTGAGATGCAGGAGAGAAGAAACGAAAAGCCAATCTTGCATGACCTGTTCAGCTGCAAAATCTAGGTTAAATCATGTGTTGTTTATGCTAAACCCAGTTTGCCACACAACAAGCAGTTCACTTTCACTCAAGTTATTTGCGCTATGTTTGATTGCATGAACTGACCCTAAGCAAATTCTATTTCAAGGAATCTTAATAGTTTACAAGCCTTCTCAGTATCATGAACATATCCTTTGAAGTTCTGTGTAGCAACCTTGTAACATATGCAATAAAATCTGGAGTTTCTGATAAGCTAAGTCTTGTAAGTTTCACTACTGCTAGTACTAGCCAAGTTTCACTGCCACTACTACATACAGAGTGAGTGGGTGAGGGATGTTTAAAGGTTGTGTAATCAGTATAAGAAATAGTGTAGGCTTATCTTCATGTTTCAACTTCATTTTTTTAAACAATGGGCTCCGGGGAAACATAACCCTCTCCAGAAAAAACAATGGTACTGTACATACAGCTCATTATATTCTAAGAACTGATTTTGGAGTTATGTTTTGAAAGACACAGGATCCATTCCATGTCTATATGTGGTAACCGTAATGTGTGCACTGTTAACATACAAGTCTGACTTACCAACAGATATACACAACTCAGCTCCCATTTAGGAATTATTCAGTGGTCTATATCCATACTGCCTACTGTGTCACAAACATCATTTTTATCCTAATGCTTTCAATATGGGCATTAACCACTTTATATACCTTGCTTTGAATTTTTAAAAAACTTTCTGCATTTAAGAACAGCTGCTTTTTTCCACAAAGTAGAAAGAACTGGGAACATTTATAGGATAGTGGTGGAAAACAGTGAGTTTAATTCTGCTTAGAGATTCTAGTTGTGCATATTCTTCATTTGAACAAATATTCAATTCTATTACTTTTTTGGCATCTTAATGCCTCACAAGATCAATGTTTGGATCTCTTCATAGTCATATGATTTGAGTGTATCAGACAAAGCATATAAAAAGGTACAACACATAAAAGTAATGTGAGTAGGGGGGAGGGCAGAGAAGCAGAAAGTCTCACCAATTGGCCAATCCGGTCCAGATTATCCAGGAAATATTTCACTGATTCGCCCTGTTGAGAGAAGAGGATATTTGTGGCTTAATCTTATTCCTGGAGTAGGTTTACAAAGTCCAAACCATTTAAATATATGCTTTGCCACAACATGCTGATCTTTGTTACTAGACTAAGCTGCTGCAGTTCTGAACTGCAAACTGCTTTTGCAGCAGTTACAAAAGAAAAGGAGGGGGTGTTGCTGTGATCTATAGGAATTCTATCTCCCTCTCTAGGCTTCCTGTTCATTCGAGTGCAGGTCTTGAGTGTCTGTATCTTGTGTTGGGTACTTGGGACAGATTGGGGATTCTGCTGCTGTACCACCCACCCCACTGCCCAGCAGACTCCCTGCCTGAGCTGACGGAGGTGGTCTCAGACTTGGTGTTGAGGACCCCTAGGATGATGGTTCTGGGGGATTTCAACTTCCATGCCGAGACTGTTGTGCCCGGGGCGGCTCAGGTCTTCATGGCTGTCATGACGACCGTGGGGCTGTCTCAACATGTCATCGGCCCAACACATGTAAGGGGACACACACTTGATCTGGTTTTCTTCACTGGGCAGGAGGATGGTGATCTGAAAGTGGGGGAATTGACATCTGTTCCTCTGTCATGGTCAGATCACTTCCTATTGAGGTTTAGACTTTCAGCAGCCTTTCCCCTCTGCAAGGGTGGGGTAGGGGCTATTAAAATGGTCCGCCCCCAGAGGTTAATGGATTCCGATGGATTCCAGAGGGCTCTGGGGGATTTTCCTGCTGGTATGGCTAGTGGTCCTGTTGGAGCCCAGGTTGCTCTGTAGAATGCAGATGACCCGGGTGGTTGACACGATCACGCCCAAGCGCCCTCTCCACTGGGCAGAGCCTGGCCAGCTCTTTGGTACATACCAGAGCTGAGGGCAATGAAGCAAGAGGAAAGATGGCTGGAACGCAGGTGGAGGAGAACTCATGCTGAATTTGACCGAACACAGGTTAGAGCTCATTATCGAGCCTACTCTGTGGTGGTGAGGGTGGCAAAGAGATAATTCTTTTCCACCACCACTGCATCTTCTCAGTGCCGTCCAGCGGTGCTTTTCCGAGTGGTCCGTGGCTTTTTACACTCTGGGCCAGCGAGAGAAATGGTAGAACCCTCAGTTGCACGCTGTGACGAGTTTGCACGGCACTTTGAAGATAAAGTCGCTCAAATTCGTCATGAATTGGACACCACAATTAGTGCAGCTCCATTAGTAGAAGTGTCCAGAGCACTGTATGGTCTGGTTTTATTGGATGAATTTCAGTTATTGAGGCCCGAGGATGTGGACAAGGTGCTTGGCCAAGTCCAGTTAACCACCTGTGTGCTTGACCCTTGCCCGTCATGGCTTATTACATCAAATAAGGAGGGGATAGCCAGCTGGGTCCAGGAGTTTGTAAGCACCTCCTTGAGGGCTCAGTTGAAGGCACACTTGGATGAAGCCGATTATTTAGAGCCGTGCCAGTTGGGCTTCAGGCCTGGACATGGGACGGAAACGGCCTTGGTTGCCTTGGTGGATATGAGGAGGGCTTTGGACAGGGGCGAATGCTCTTTTCTAGTCCTCCTCGATCTCTCAGCGGCTTTTGATACTGTTGACCACGGTATCCTCCTGGACCGTCTGGAGGGGTTGGGCATGGGAGGCACTGTATTGCAGTGATTCTGGTCCTTCTTCTCTGGAAGGTACCAGAGGATGGTTCTCGAGAAGGAGGCCTTGGACCCTTGGCTGCTCACGTGGGGTTCCACAGGGTTCCACCCCCTCCCTGATGCTATTTAACATCTACTTAAAGCCGCTGGGGGCTATCATCAGGAGGTTTGGGGTGCGATGTCATCAATATGCGGATGACACGCAGCTCTACCTCTCTTTCAGGTCCTCACCAAGGTTGGCCATTGAGACCCTGTCCAAGTGCCTGGAGAAAGTGGGTGGCTGGATGGGAAGTAACATGTTGAAACGGAACCCCGACAAGACCGAGGTACTTCTGGTGGGAGACAAGGGGAGGTTAGGGGATGTTGACCTGGTGCTGAATGGAGTACATTTGCCCCTGAAGGACCAGGTCCGCAGCTTGGGGGTCATTCTAGACTCCCAGCTGTCCATGGAGGCTCAGGTGTCAGCTGTGAGCCGGGCAGCGCTATATCAACTCCATCTGATACGGCAGCTGCGCCCCTACCTTCCTAATCATCTGGTCCCATCAGTGATTCATGCCTTGGTCTCCTCTCGCCTAGACTACTATGCGCTCTATGTAGGGTTACCCTGGAAGATGGTTCGGAAGCTACAGGTGGTACAGAACACGGTGGCTCGCCTGGTTAAAGGCAGCCGCCAGCGAGATCACATCACACCAGTGCTCAAGGAGTTGCACTGGCTACCAGTTGCTTGCCGGGCTGAATTCAAGGAGTTGGTTTTGACCTTTAAAACCCTATATGGCTCCGGTCCAGTTTATCTCAAGGAGCGCCTCCAGCAACATCAAGTAGGCCGCTCAACAAGGTCTGCCACGGACGGCCTTCTCCTTGTCCCATCAGCCAGAGGAGCCAGGCTAGTGCGGACTAGGAAGAGGGCCTTTTCTGTGGCGGCTCCCAAGTTATGGAATTCCCCCCCAGTGACCTTCGCCATGCCCCCTCCTTGATGAACTTCTGCCAGGCTTTAAAAACATGGCTTTTCAGGCGGGAATATGGGGTGGGTTAGGATTTTAAAAAACTTTTATATTGTTTTGTTTGTTTTAATTGTGTTTTAATTGTATTTTATCCTGTTGCACATCGCCCAGGGTGGCCAGCAAGATGGGCGATTTAAAAATATAATAAATAAATAAATAAATTGAGAGAGGGAGTGGTGCCGGCCTCTTTGAAAGAGGCGGTGATTAGGCCACTTCTCAGAAAGCCTAACCTGGAACCGGATGATGTTAATAACTACAGGCCGGTAGCTAATACCCCATTCCTGGGCAAGGTACTTGAGCAGGTGGTTGCTGGTCAACTCCAGGCACTCTTGGATGAAACGGACTATCTAGATCCATTTCAATCTGGCTTCAGGCCTGGTTTTGGAACAGAAACTGCCTTGGTCGCCCTGTGGGATGACCTCTGCCAGGAGAGGGACAGGGGGAGTGTGACCCTGTTGATTCTCTTGGACCTCTCAGCGGCTTTCGATACCATCAACCATGGTATCCTTCTGGATAGGTTGTCTGGGTTGGGAGTTGGAGGCACTGCGCTCCAGTGGTTCTGATCCTACTTGGGTGGCCAATTCTAGAAGGTGGTGCTGGGATATTACTACTCTGTCCCTTGGTAGTTATGCCATGGGGTGCCACAGGGCTCTATTTTATCCCCCATGCTGTTTAACATATACATGAAACCACTGGGAGAGGTTATCCGGAGGTGTGGGCTAAGGTGTCATCAATATGCAGATGACACCCAGCTCTATCTCTCCTTTTCATCTAATCCAGGTGAGGCAGTGGCTGTTCTGAATCAGTGCCTGGGCACAGTAATGGACTGGATGAGGGCTAATAAACTGAGACTCAAACCAAATAAGACAGAGGTACTGTTAGTGGGTGGTTCGTCTGCCCAGCTAAGTGATAATCAACCAGTTCTGGATGGGGTTGCACTCCCCTTGAAGGATCAGGTTTGTAGTTTGGGGGTGCTCTTGGTCTTGGATCCACAACTGTCACTCGAGGCACAGGTGAACTCGGTGGCACAGAACACCTTTTATCAGCTTAGGCTGATATACCAACTACGTCCTTAGAGATAGCCTAGCTACAGTTATCCATGCTCTGGTAACCTCTCATTTGGATTACTGCAATGCGTTATACATGGGGCTGCCTTTGAAAACGGTGTGGAAACTTCAGCTGGTCCAAAATAGAGCAGTAAGATTATTAACGGGGACTGGCTGACGTGAACATATTATGCCAGTGCTTTCTCATCTGCACTGGCTGCCAGTCTGTTTCCGGGCCCAATTCAAAGTGCTGGTACTAACATTCAAAGCCCTAAATGGCTTGGGGTCAGGGTATCTGAAGGATCGTCTCCTCCCATATGTACTTGCCCGGACACCAAGATCTTCGTCAGCGGTCCTTCTCCGAGAGCCCCTGCCAAAGGAAGTGGGGCAGGTGGCTACCAGAAGCCTTTTCTGCTGTGGCACCCCGGTTGTGGAATGAGCTCCCCAAAGAGGCTCGCCTGGTGCCTACATTGTACTCTTTCCGGTGTCAGGCAAAGACCTTTCTATTCTCCCAGGCATTTTAATCATTTTAATCTTGTAGTTGTTTTTAACTCTGTTATTATAATTTGAACTGCTGCTGCTAGCTTTGCTGTTTGTTTTTAATCTGTGGTTTTAAATTTTATATTTATATTGTATTGTATTTTATGGTTTTAACTGTTGTAAACTGCCCAGAGAGCTTCGGCTATTGGGCGGTATAAAAATGTATTAAATAAAATAAATAATAAAATAAATAAACAAAAGGACACTATTCCATAATAATCTGTGCAATCTGTCACTTATGAAATTGGAAGACCATTAAGAGAGCCAGAAGAGTAGAGATACTTCAGATTATGCTGTTGAAACTCTACTGAATTTCAAAGGTGTGTAAATGCCAGAAGAAACTAGAGCATTTAGAGTAGCCGCTAGCCAAAATCAAGGGTTCAGAATTCATAGGGCATTTGAAATGGAGCTAAGAATATGACTACTTCATCCTAACAGTTTAGAACCTCCTCAACATACAGGGAAGCAACACCATAAACCACATTTACTGTAAAATGTGCTCCCCTTCTTTACATTACTTTTCAGGTGACTGGCAATCTCTGTAGTGCACAGTTTAAGCCAGCACCTGAACAGTTACAAGAAAACTTTAAAATCTGAAGTTTTTGTGAGGCTCATGCTACAATTTAAAGAGAGAATGGGCACAATCCAGCTAAATTAAGAAGATTCACATTCCACTGATGTTAATGGGAGATAATTCAGCACACAATGAATGCTCCCATTGAGATCAACAGGTCTTACTAGTATTTTATGAGAAAGGGAAGAACTGCAGCTCTATTTGCTCCAAGCTGGATTTCTTTCACCTCATAATTGTATGGCAACCTTTAATTAATTAATTAATTAATTATATTTATGAATCGCCCATCTGGCCAGACAACTAACATGTCCCACATAATCCTTGGTGGCAGTTAGTAAAATGAAAAATTCAAACTTTTAAACAGCCTATAAACATCTGGAAAGTCTTCTGCATGTACAACACAACACAATGAGCCTCTCAATTCAGATTTAAGACTAAGGACTCTATACACAGCTATACTTTGGCAATAGCATATATGCCGACGTGCTGAAGTCTCTCATAGCACAAGGCATGGCACTGTACCGAATAATGCCCTTGATATGGCAGTCTTCTATAAGGTATTTACACTCCTTTGCTGAGGCCAACAATGACCCCTTTACACAGCAGTTCATAGGGCTTTCAGGGCCAGAGAGGCATGCAGCCATTTGGGGGACAGAGCTTCCTTAGCAGGCAGAGGAACTAAAATGGCTTAGTACCAGAAGCAGGGTGCTTCAAGTAAATCACAACCCAGTAGGTTTAGGCTGTGCAATTTGATGGCACAAGCCCATTTGTTTCATCACCACCTCTACGAGGTTTTTTTTCCTAATGGAAATAGAAATGATTTTTACACAATACCATATTATTGATCACCTCTGAATTGGTTAGCTTAGCATATGGAAACAGGCACACATGCAGTCAAGCTGCACAGATCTGGGCAGAGTACAGCTCAAGTCAATACATTTCTCATCTGAAGGTGGCCTTCACATGAAAATCCCATCCCTTCATGTCCAGAAATGGGCCTTGGAGGAATGATACCTTCCAGATGACTCTGAAGTAGCCATGCAAGAGAAAGATGGCATGCCAAAATTTGCTGCTTGGGAGCACTTGGATTCTGTATTACCACAGTCTAGCAACTGCATCACACTCATCTTCAAAACACAAAATGGAGAGAAGAGTGCACAGTGGTAAGGAACTGTTGAGAATATATGCCAATATCTAAGGCTACTCATGTTGTCCATAAATTGGGGGAATTAGCAGCTTATGCCCATTACTGTATATTACACATATACCAGAGAACCAGATCTGTGGGTAGCTGTAATTCAAATTCCAATACAACTTCCTGAATTCAGTAAGTTTCACATTTGAAACATCCACATAGTTTGCTCACTCTTAGAAGAATTAAGTCTCATCTGTTTCTGAACCTAAGCAAACAGTAGCAATGGATGTTGACAAGATGGAAAGGAATTCTCACCTAGTTTAGCCGACTTTAAACAGTAAAAGCTTTATTTTTTATTATTCTATTTGAAAAAATAAAGTTGCCCAGCTCCCAAAAGCAAGTTTGCTTTGCTGTATAAAAGATTATGTTCTCCTTAATATCCTTGTTCTTCCTACCCAAAGGGTTAATACAAAAACACGGATGATTCATTTTAGCACTGTACATCTCCTTGCTAATGCTGTATCCTCTGAGTCAGTCTTGTCAACTGTGACCACATAGGAGGTGCAGTTCCCATTGCTGAGCAGCAGCAATGAGTCATTCCACATCTGGGAATTGGAGAAACCAGAACTATGAGCAGCAGGCTAGAAATAAGCCAGGCCCCATATTTCAGCATTACTCTGAACTTCATATCTTATTCTTTGTGTATTTCTGAACTACCCAGTGGAGCTTCTTATTAGTTTGGTTTTTAAAGGCAGTCTATGGAGACAACTGTGTCATCTTCATTTGTGACACTTCAAAGAAACAGAAGGCCTTGTTTAGTGCATTAGACACTTGGAACAGCCACCATGGGAAGCTGACAGAGGCTAATGCAGTAGCACCCAAATAGACAGCTTGCAAGAAGAACACTGGTGTTAAAAATGCTGAAACATATATATGCGCACTCCGTAACAATTCTGGTTATTTTTCTCTAAGTAGTTAAAAGCCTCCATCATGTTAACAACTGCCTCAGGATAATGTGTTGTCAGCTAAGATCAGAAACTAGATCAGTCCATATCTGCCATTTTCTTTTGTTTGTCCCAGGTTACAGGATTAGTTTAACCTTCCTGATCATGCTTCTATGAAGCTCAATGCTAAATTTAGCCCAGACCATTTAAGGTTAATTTCAAGTCAGAAGTTTGGGGGGGGGGGGGAAGGAGCAAAAGTGAGAAAGTTGCAGTTATAACACACACACTTAAAATGATTTAATTGAAGTATTTTTTGCTATTCTGATTGGACAAGTAAAGCCAGAATGTACACAGTTACTGTGAATAAATTTATTCTACAAAGAGAGAATGCAACTACAAAAAAAGCTCAATTTTAGCAAATCCTTCATGGGTAACACAGCACATAACACTAGAGCAGGGGTCTTCAAACTAAGGCCCGCGGGCCACATCCGGCCCGCCTTGCCTTTTTATCCGGCCCGGCGGCCGATCGGAGTATTCATTAATGCTAGGAGTATTCTTTAATATTCCCCCTTCTTCCCTCCCCATTCCTTTTTCCTTGTGTGTCGTGTCTTCTTAGATTGTAAGCCTGCGGGCAGGGACTGTCTTGTTAATTGTTGTAAACCGCCCAGAGAGCTTCAGCTACTGGGCGGTATAAAAATGAAATAAATAAATAAATAAACTTTCCATTTAAGGGGCGGGGGAAATCACCCCTATCAAGTAAAAAAAAAAAAAAAAAGGACCCGGGTCCTCTTTTTTTACTTGATCCATTCATTCATATTTTTTTCAAACTATAGTCCGGCCCCCCAACAGTCTGACGGACAATGAACTGGCCCCCTGTTTAAAAAGTTTGAGGACCCTGCACTAGAGTGTCAAGCTTTGACAGATCACATATGTTAAGTCGCACAAGCTGCCCATGTAGCTCTACTACACAACCAAGGCAGAGATAGGGGCAAGAGCCATGAATCCAGTTTTGGATGGACAGAGCTTTCTATTATGGCATGGCTATTAACAGTACATATCTTTTCTTAATCAAGATTGAGAGGCCTATGCAATGATGTTTCTAAGTGGATATTCATATGTCCGCATGTTGTCATACCAGGACCCACACGTTCTAAAGTGCCACCTACTTTGTTTACACAGAGGGAACAAGGGAGCATCAAAGTCTAAATTCCCAATGTTATCTCTTCCACAAGTAGAACGAAGAAAAAATACCAGCCATTCTGGTAGAGCAGAGTTCAGAAGTCCCAAGAATATTTGAGAGCAGAAAATCTATAAAGTCTGCTCTCCATTCTGCCAGTTACTCAAAGCAGTATGACATCTGAGAGCCAGACTATAAGAATTACTGTCACTGTATTTCTTCTGGTAAGCATGTACATTAGAAGTCTATCCCCAGAAGTTGCAATGGTGCTGAAAAGTTTAAGCCTACTTTCTTTTGCTCTAAGGCATATTACAGCTTCTGCAAGCACTCACTTCATCTAGGAAGAACAGATTCAATATTTTGTAGCTTAAGAGAAAAGAAAACTGGTTGAAATCTTTGAACTCTTCCATTCTTCAATATGGGCACCTACCATTGCAGTCAACCAATTTTCTGATTTACTCTTAAATCAGTTCGTAGACCACAGCCTTGAGATGCAAAAACTCTTATTTTAAGGGGGGGGGGGGGGGAAACAGAATATAATCTTTATAATGTAATTAAGAAGAAATATACTTGTATATTTATAACATTGAATTCAATGGTAGTTAACCACACTAAAGACCATAGTAACTACCACTAAATACCACAGTAACTGTACACAAAAAATTAGCCATTCTTGTTAAATTTTCCTCCTACTGGATCCCAGTAAATATCTTTGAAAATATTGTAGTTCAGAATCAGAATGAAAAAAGATCTATAGCTGCTTAACCTGACTTTTCACTCTGAGTTTCACAGACTTTAGAAAATGTTTTATATGTACTGAAACAAGCTTTTCAACTCTTTGCATGTTAACTTGTTCCTTGATAGTATGTGTGTACATGCATGCATGTGTGGGTATTTTTATACTTTTATCAGATTCTCTTACCTCATGGAGAGGATGGAGGAATCTGAAGGAAGTCAGGAACAAGAATCAGATGCTAGGTTTTTATAATTTTGTATTTATTTATTTATTACATTTATATCCCACCTTTCTTCTATCATAGAAGGACAGGTTGCTTACCTGTAACTGTAGTTCTTCGAGTGGTCATCTGTGCAGTCACACATATGGGCTCTGCGCCTGCGCTGAGACCGTTCCGGAAAATTCTAAAGCTGAGGTAGACTGGGCGGGAGCCCCTCCCCCTCACGCGTGCTCCTTAGCGCGGCTCCCGCCCATTCCCTCAGTTCCTCTGAGACCGCCTATTGCGGCCCCATGAACCGAGAGATACTCACTGTTGGTATTGACATTCCCTTTTATAGTAATACCAAAAAAACCACAACCATTATCATTTAGAAATGACATGAATTGGAGCAATACACACCCAGTGTCCACTGGCAGGTCCATTGAAATCGATAATGACGCCAAGCGGGGATGGATGGGTGGGTTGTGTGACTGCACAGATGACCACTCGAAGAACTACAGTTACAGGTAAGCAACCTGTCCTTCTTCTTCGTGGTCTCTGTGCATCACACATATGGGCAGAGTAACAAGCTGATCCACCCGGTGGTGGGATGGCGGCATTGGTCACTGCAATACCGATGATAGAACCACCCTTCCAAAGGTGTTCACAGCCCGAGCTCAAATATCAAGTCTGCAATGCTTGATGAATGTCGATGGAGCGGCCCTGGTTGCTGCTCTATAGAGCTTTGGCCTTTCCCAAACACCACGGATGTTGACTGTGTTCGGGTAGAATGTGCCCTTACTGGGCCTGGCAACTGCTTGCATGAAAGCTGGTATACCAATGTAATAACTTCTATCTATTTGGCAAATTTCTGCCTTGAAACAGAAAGACCTGGGGATTTGCCACCATAACATACAAATGGTTGATTTGTTTGTCGAAAAGAAGCTGTTCGCTCTTTATAAAATGCTAGGGCATGTCGGACATTCAGTGTATGCATTTTCTGCTCTATGTCAGAAGACGGGTTTTGGAAAAAACGCTGGCAACACTATGTCCTGCCTGTATGAAAAGTCTGAAACCACTTTTGGTAGTAAATTGAGATCTGGACGGATGACTATTATGTCCTTATGAAACACCATATAAGGTGAGTCTACTGTGAGTGCACAGAGCTCGCCAGATCTTCTCGTCTTTCATGTGAGAAACCTGTGATCAATAGTTGCTAGTGGTTCAAAAGTCTTCTGAGTCAGTGCACGCCGCATCAGAGGCAGATTCCAGCCTGGCACCAAATTCCTGATTGGAGGAATGATGTTCTTCAAGCCTTTCAAAATTAAGGTTTCGCCAACAGATGTGTGAAGATTGACCCCGAGGTAACATAAGGCTTAATGGCTGAAATTGCTGCCAAGTATACCCTTATGGAGGATGATTTTAAACCTCACACCATCAGAGCATGCAAATATTCTAGTACAGTTTGTACTGTGCAGGATTTAAGATTTTGTTTACATTTCCTAGCATAAGATGCTCTCGTGTACGGCTTGTAGGCAGCTTGCAGGACAGTTTGTAACGGTGACGGTAAGTCTTGGGCTAGAATAATCGAATCTGCCATGCCATTAATGCTAGGCTATCCAAATCTGGGTGCTGGATGTTGCTTTGAGCTTGAGTTAGCAGTGTTGGCACTATCGGGAGCAACTGGTATTCTCCTTCGGAAAGGTGCAGGAGCTGGGGGAACCATGGTTGCCGTGGCCACCACAGTGTTACAAGAATGCAGTCTGCTCTGTCCCTCCAGATTTTTGAGATGACTCACATCAACAGAGGAAGAGGTGGAAACATGTAATACAGATGACCCGCCCATTTCATCATGAAGGCATCTGTGATGAGATTGGGATCCGATGTTGCCCTGCTGCAAAAAAGATGGTAGGCCATGTTTTTGGAAGTGACAAAAAGATCTACTTTCGGTTGACCCCAGATTGAGAAAATTCAACTGCGAATCTCTGCATCCAGTTGCCACTCGTGTGACTGCATGGAGACTCTGCTTAGAGTATCTGCTAGTGTGTTGTTTTTCCTGCGATGCGAAGCACCATGAGAGACATGGGTCTTGGAATTGTCCAGTTGAAAATTCTGAGGGTCAGCCTTGTGAGTTGCATCGACCTCGTTCCACCCTCTTTGTTGAGGTAGGCTACAATGGTCATGTTTTCTGAGACAACCTGGATGTGTTGGCTGTGAAGAAGAGACTCTAGTGCCTTCATGGCATTCCACTCTGCCATCAACTCCAACATACTGATGTGCATCTTGCACTCAACAGAGTTCCACGTGTCTTAAGCTACGTGGCCTGCACAATGCGCTCCGCATTTCAGGAGGGAGGCGTCTGTTGTCAGAACCCTCGGAGTTAGTGGATGAAAAGGCACTCCTTTGATGAGAACGCTCTTGCTCATCCGCCACAACAAAGATGTTTCGGTGTTCCGTGGAATGGTGAGGTGAGTGGAAGGTGCCTGTCTTTGCAGGTCAAAGGAGCGGATAAGCCAGTTTTGAAGAGTTCTCATGTGAAGGTGGGCATAATGCATTACTTGCACAGTTGATGCCATATGGCCGAGAAGACGTTGGATCAACCTTACTGAGGACAAAGGAGCTCGGTACAGGCATTCCGAGATGGTAAGTATTTTGTCTACTCTGTCTTGAGGTAGAAATGCCCAGCCATCCTTTGGATTGAGAACTGTTCCTATGAAATTCAGTTCCTTTGCAGGATCGAGGACTGACTTTTGATGTTTAGACATAAGCCGAGATCATCGAGCATGGACAAGGTTGTCTGAAGTGCAGACTGAAGACGTAGTCTGGATGAATAGACGACCAGCCAGTCGTCGTGTCCTGTGTATTTGTCAAGGCCAATGTAGTCGCCAAGTCCTCTAAAATTCGAGAGGAGTCAAGAAACTCTGTTTCACGGAAGACTTGGCTTTCTTAGGGCCTTGGTAATGAAACTGCGGGAAGCATTCCTTAGTCCTGCAGACTGACTATCATGTGAACATGCATCTTGTCCTCCCATTTAAAAAGAGGTTGAAAAGGAGCTGTGGAAGATGTGAACCTATTCCACTGTCACGGCTTGTACTGCCTATGCCTTGGCAGTGTACTGAAACTCATCTTCTGGGCATTGACCCTAGCCTTTTGGACTGCGTCCAAAGAATCATCCATATTCTCATGGAATAGACCTTCCTCATCAAACAGGTCTTCTATGTGAGCTTTAACATTTGATGTTAGCCATACATGACGTCCAAGTGAGATGGTACTAATCAGAGACCTGACATGGCAATCAGTTTGGTGTCTGGCGTTATTCATCTGCAGGGTTGCCATACTGATGACCTCCGCTTGTAGTACCCTTGCCAAGTCTCTCTTTTCCTCTGGGAGGTAATCACAGATGTTCCCTAACTTTCCAATTAGGGATAACTGATACCTCACCATAATTGCCTGGTAGTTGCTACCGTTAGTAGAATAGATGTTGCTGTACACTGGGTCTTCTATCTCAGGTGTCTCGACATTAGTTTCTATGCCTAAGGCTGCCATCATCTTCATCACATGGTCTGCAAATGTATCTAGGTCTTCAGTTGGTAAAGTGGACAGTTTATATTCCACCTGCAAATCAGGAGAAGAGCCTAGTAATTTGTACACTGCAGAAACTGAGTCAGAATAAGGCAGGTTCTCATCAATGTCGAGAGCGATGTTCGATGTAGACAGAGACCGCTGGATGTCAAGAGCGAAGTCGTTGACAATCTGGTCTCCTCGATGTCGAGAGCGATGCTCAATGTCGACAGAGGCCGCTTGATGTCAAGAGCGATGTTTGATGTTGATGGGTTCTCTTTGATGTCGAGAGTGATGCTCGATGTCGAGATTGATGCTCGATGTCGATGGAGCCCGCTCGATGTCAAGAGCGATGTTCGATGTCGACAGAGTCCCGCTCAATGTCAAGAGCGATGTTCGATGTCGACAGAGCCCTCTCGATGTCAAAGCGATGTTCGATGTCGACAGGCTGTGCTCGATGTCAAGAGCAATATTCGATGTCGACAGAGCCTCTCGATGTCAAGAGCAAAGTCAACAGGCTTTCCTCGATGTCAGGAGCAACGTTCGATGTCAATAGAGCCCTCTCGATGTCGAGAGCGATGTTCGATGTCGACAGGCTCTCCTCGATGTCGAGAGCAATGTTCGATGTCGACAGAGTCCACTCGATGTCGATGTTCGATGTCGACAGAGCCCGCTCGATGTCAAGAGCGATGTTCAATGTCGACAGAGCCCGCTCGATGTCAGACCGATGTCGACAGGTTCTCCTCGATGTCAAGAGCCACGTTCGATGTCGACAGAGCCCGCTCGATGTTGAGAGCGATGTTCGATGTCGACAGGCTGTGCTCGATGTCAAGAGCAATGTTCGATGTCGACAGAGCCTCTCGATGTCAAGAGCACTGTTGACAGGCTCTCCTCGATGTCAAGAACAATGTTCGATGTCGACAGAGCCTCTCGATGTCAAGAGCAATGTCGACAGGCTGTGCTCGATGTCAAGAGCAATGTTCGATGTCGACAGGCTGTGCTCGATGTCAAGAGCACTGTTGACAGGCTCTCCTCGATGTCAAGAACAATGTTCGATGTCGACAGAGCCTCTCGATGTCAAGAGCAATGTCGACAGGCTGTGCTCGATGTCAAGAGCAATGTTCGATGTCGACAGAGCCTCTCGATGTCAAAGCAATGTTCGATGTCGACAGGCTGTGCTCGATGTCAAGAGCAATGTTCGATGTCAACAGAGCCTCTCGATGTCAAGAGCAATGTCGACAGGCTGTGCTCGATGTCAAGAGCAATGTTCGATGTCGACAGAGCCTCTCGATGTCAAGAGCGATGTTCGATGTCGACTGGCTCTCCTCGATGTCGAGAGCAATGTTCGATGTCGACTGGCTCTCCTCGATGTCGAGAGCAATGTTCGATGTCGACAGAGTCCGCTCGATGTCAAGAGCGATGTCGACAGATTCTCCTCGATGTTGAGAGCCTTGTTCGATGTCGACAGAGCCCTCTCGATGTCGAGAGCTATGTCGACAGGTTCTCCTCGATGTCGAGAGCGCCGCTCGATGTTGACAGAGCCCTCTCAATGTTGAGAGTGGTGTTCGATGTCGAGAGAGCCTGCTCCATGTCGAGAGCGAGATGTTTGATGTCGACAGAGCCTGCTCGATGTCGAGAGCGATGTTTGATGTCGACAGGCTCTCCTCGATGTCGAGAGCAATGTTCGATGTCAACAGAGCCCTCTTGATGTCAAGAGCGATGTCGACAGATTCGCCTCGATGTCGAGAGCCTTGTTCGATGTCGACAGAGCCCCTCGATGTCGAGAGCGATGTCGACAGGTTCTCCTCGATGTCGAGAGTGCGCCGCTCGATGTCGACAGAGCCCTCTCGATGTCGAGAGCGGTGTTCGATGTCGACAGAGACCACTCGATGTCAAGATCGGTGTTCGATGCCGAGCGGCTGGAGGAAGAACGTTTTCTCCATGGATGGAGTATACGTCTCCTCTAATGTTGGAGCTGCAGTAAGCTCCGTAGCCACGAGTACAGGTGAATCCATAATTTCTCCATCGGAGAGTGAGGCTACTTGCACTCCTGACACCGAGGCACGCTTTGCAGGCGTGGATGTAGACAGCTCGTCTCTTCTCGGTGTCGAAGACTCGATCTGTGTCGGGATCGAAACCAGGCGTTTTACCTTGGTGGTCGACGTCAAAGCCGTGAAACTCACAGTCGATAGGACTGGAGTGACAGGCTTATAGAGAGAGACTTTCAGTCCTTAGATTTTTTCTTGGACACAGTCTCTTTCTTTTGCTCTTCCTTAGAGCATTTGTGGGCTTTTTTGTCCTTTCTCTTAAGTGGGGATTCCACATTCCGAGTTGCCGCCACTGTAGTATGAGACGTCGCTGATCTTGGCTTGAATGCCATATAGAGGGACACACCACGGATAAAGTTTGCTGCCAGGGAGCCATTTTGAGCTTTAAAGCTCGGTGTTTTCACATCGGCCTAATGAATGCCTTACAGTGGTGGCATATTTCTACTACATGAATGCCTTACAGTGGTGGCATATTTCTACTATATTTCTACCCACTCTCAAACATAACAGGCACAAAGAGTGGCCAGCAGCCGGAGGTAATTTAATCCCACAATAGAGGCACTTTTGAAAAGGCGCCTAAAACAGCCGTTCCTCAGAAGAGGAGAAGAATTTCATTTTTTTTTAAAAAATTATTTATTTTAATTTCATTTGGGGGGGGGATTTCCGATGAAAGGAGGAAGAGAAAAAAGGTTTATGAGGAAAAAAATTTTGAAAAGACAATTTTAAAGTACTCAGCTGAGTTGTAGTTTTTTAGAAGAACCTCCGGAGACGACTAGCCGCAATGGCGGTCGAAGAGGAACTGAGGGAATGGGCGGGAGCCGCGCTAAGGAGCACGCGTGAGGGGGAGGGGCTCCCGCCCAGTCTACCTCAGCTTTAGAATTTTCCGGAACGGTCTCAGCGCAGGCGCAGAGCCCATATGTGTGATGCACAGAGACCACGAAGAAGAACTCAAGGTGGCTACATGTGGTTCCCAGGTGGTCTCCCCTCCAAGCACTGACCAGACCCAGACCTGCTTAGCTTCAGCATGGTGGCTGCTTCATGTACCTTCATCCCATTCCCTGGGACCAATATGCTTCGCAGACTCAGATTCCATTTCTTTAAATACCTTATTACTGCATTATCCCTGTATAGGTCCCTGCCCTTATAATCTAGAAAACACCACAATAGAGATAAAAGACAAAGGAGACAGAAATGGAGGCGGGCTAAACAGTGGAAGAATAAGCTATCATTAGAGTTACACATATTATAGGCTTAGCTATATTAGGTTATGGGGATTAGGGGATTGTGCAAAAGGCTTCATGGAAAAGGTGGCATGGCCTTCTCAGCATGCCCCCTGCAAAAACCTGACACCTGGATGACATATAATTGAGAGAACACTCTCAGCTGAGTATCAAATCCATGATAAGCTACAGATACCACAAGGTTGACCAAGCCAGCCAGGTTACCTCTTATTAAAAAAAAGTATCACTACAGATCTGTACAGATTTCTAAGCAAGACTAATGCAGTATAGGGCTGCAAGATTACTATTTTTAACCAAGTGGCAATCCCTCACACATTTCCTTTTAATTCACCTTCACAAGAGCATGCCACATATTATGTATGCTATTAAAGAACACGTTTGATACTTGAGAATCCTTAATCAGCAAGTGAAGGGTTAAGCAGGTATAGCATCAATTTTACACATTAGCTCATTAGCTTAATCTAAGATACACAGAATTAACACTTGCATTCAAAACAAGAAATTAACACAGTATACTGCATAGGTGTTAAATGGCTTCTGCTCAGTGTTTACTCTTGTACATGCTTGTTAAAGATCTGATGTTTTAGTGAAACCAAAATTTAGATACTTATGTACAAAAATGAAAAGATGTGAACTTGAAAGTGAACTTGAAAGCATCTCTTCTATCAGTGGTGGCAACTTCCAGGGTTTGGGGGGGGGTGCACTGCTCCCCCACCAGTGGAAGTGGCAGCTGTTGCCATAATCCCAGCAGAATGAAGCTCCCAACAGCCCAACAAAACAGCTGTTTCTTGGGCTTTCAAGAGCCCCATTCTGCAGAGACAAATGTATAAAGGAAGCCATTTCTCTGCAGAAACAGTGATTCTTCTGGGAAGCAGCTGTTTTGCAGGGTTGCTGGGAGCCCAAGTTTGCTGGGAAACAAGGCACATGCTCCCTGCGTGCCTTGTTTCCCAGCAGAATCACTGGGATTTCAGGAACAGCAGCAGCGGCAGGGACCAGGCGGGCCATGGCAGGTCACATGCGACCCATGTGTTACCCACCCATGTCTTACATAAGGAATCATTAGCTTGAATAGCAATGATTATACAGATGGGCAAGATTACTGATTTTTTAATGATTTGCAGCGCAGTTGAAAACTCCACTTGTAAAAAGATGTTGCACTTGAATAAATAATAGAGATCTAAAAATAATAATAGATTTCAAGTGCAAACAGCATTTCTATTGACTAACAAAAAATCAGTGCATATATTGATTTTTTCTCTACCACAACTGTAAACTAAATTCACAAATGGCTGATTATGCAATCTTAGGAGTGTGTACTTGTTTAAGCTACAACAGTGCCTTGCCACAGACTAACCCAAATTTTGACATCTATATTCATAGGTATTGCAAGAGCCACTGGGATGAAATGGAAACAGATCAGGGCAAGTCAAAGTTAAGAGTTCAGTAAACAAGTTGTTCTTTGGCTTCTGACATCACGAACAAAGATAAAAGTATTGCCTTTCAAAGTAAGGTCCTAGCATGCTCTGCAACTACGGTAAGTCATATAATACCCCTATGAGTTAGATACTGCACTTCACATAACATATTGAAAATGAATTGGCAATGGGTTAGTCTAGGATTGCAGTTGCAGACTACAATAACCTCTTCTCAGAAGGCAATGAGCTTTCACCTTGTTCTCCACACTAGAGCTTTCCCTAAAAGTTAATGGTACAAGTTCTTCAGCACACTTCTAAGATAACAAAGCCTTGGAATACCTAACTGTAAGTGCCTTTAGATTTTGCCTCCATTGCGCAGGAGAGTAACCACCACACTATTTCTAGTAGCTCTGAAGCAATATCTTGTATAAATTATTTGATTTTGTTGATGTGTTCATAAGCTAACTATACATAATAAAAGCTGCTTCTATTATTTATTACATTTCTAATCCACCCAATAACTAATGCTCCATACGTGGGGCCACAGTGGCATGGCCTCAGCTTCAGACCCTTTCCGATTCTAATCTCCTTCACCAGTGAATTGCATATGATATTTTCAGAATGAGAACGGGGGCTAAAGGTGGTTGTTGTTTTTTTTGCCCCTTTTGTATCCATCTGAGCAAACAAAATGTGAGCCAAGATAATAAAGCTATCATCTTTGATAAATGAAAACTCTCAATAGGGTGGACTCTAGTTTTGTAGATACTCACCAACTTGTCTTTCATTTTTTAACGTGTAGAGTTAGACACTGCAAGGGAACATATGAATGCAGCAACCTTGGCCAATAACACACCTTGGGTTAAGTCAATCTGAAGTATTCACAGAAGAAATATACCATAAAGGACTTGGCACTTAACCCTCTCTTAAGTATAAAGTGATTCACCATCACAACACATCAGAACTAAAAATATGTTTTATAATCATGCACCTCTAAACAGCAGTAGAGCTTGATGGTAGCTCACCATAACAATGCTTATTAAACAGTTCACTTTGTGAATTGACTTAGAAGGCAAACAAGATATAAAGCTAGTATGTGGAGCACCTCTCAGTTGAGAATTAGAAATAGCAACCAACAGCCTTTAGTGACCACTGAGGTTTGGGTTTTCCAGGGTCACGCCGCCGATGGGTGACAAACTAGATACTAACACATTTCTCACATTTGTCTAGCAAGTCAAAACAGTTCGCTCACCAGGCTGAAGAGTTTATCTTCTAGCCATCTGAAAAACTAAAATTATTCTGAGACTGGGCTTCCTCTAGAGATGTGTGCACACAGTTATGCCTACTAGCCTTTCTTTTAAATTGCAAAAATGTACTATTTGTAATCATGCACACCTGATAAAGCACCAATATGCTTCGCAGACTCAGATTCCATTTCTTTAAATACCTTATTACTGCATTAGTGTTCTAAATTGGTCCTTTTTTTCTTTTCTTTTTTTTTCTTTTTTTGTAATTTAAATCAATCCCATTATTCTCATCTAATGAATGCATGGTTTGGGGCCAGGGTGGATTGATTTAAATTACAAAAAAGAAAAAAAAAGAAAAGAAAAAAGAAAAAAAGGACCAATTTAGAACACTGATTTAAGTCACATTTACAAACATTCTAGGGAAGTAACAGGCTCCAATTCTTAGATGACAGTTGCAATGTTCTGCTCAGAGGCTTGAAGACTACACAGTTTTGTAGTGTAATGACTTGCTATAGGAAAATATTCTCAACTCCTCAAGGTAGTCCAGACAACACCACAACTCAGATGTCCCTTAAAATGGCACTGAAGAATGGCAAAACTTTAACATTCAAGACTGCAGCATTCTTTCTGCTGAGCTAACAGTGTTACCAGAGAGGGCTCCAAAGTATTAGGAATTCATGACAAAACATGTTGCATAAGGCAATGTATTATATGCCATTTATTTCCTGCTAGAGGTTTTCTAAGCTTATTGCCAGACTTAAATGAATAAATGGAGCTCAGTTAAACAGCTTCTTTTGGTGATGCGGTAGGGCAAGTTACCCTTTCTGGACACATACCAACCGTTTGTTCAGGAGTGGAGCCAAATGAAGCACAAATCAGCTACAGTCTAAATTGCAGAAATCAATGTTGCAAACAGAGAAGACATTTGAAAGGTGTCAGTAACTCAAAGCAACGTTTTCCACCTTCTCAAAGAGAACACCTTGAAGGATGTTTCTGGAACCTTTTTGTTTTTTTGTTGTTTTTGAGAGAGAGAGAGAGAGAGAGAGAGACATTAAAGTAAATAGTCAAGTCAATTACACAGTTGCTTCACATAGTGTCTTTTCTTTAAACATAGCAAAACCAGGGGAAAGATGAACCCATCTTCCTTTTTCTGAAGGATACAATCTAAGTGAAAGAATGAGGGATTCATGACAGTAGACTTTTAGTTGTGAAACATACAACTGCAGACATGTTCACTAAAAAAGCTTTATATGAAACAAGCCCAAAGAATTACAGTGCACTGACTCAAACCAGCAGTCCATCTATTGTTAACCTCGACAGTCTCTCTTCAGTGTCTAGACAAGAGGTTTTTCCCAGTTTGGTTACTAGATATCCTATCAACAGGACAGTTAGAAGTTGGGGACTGAACAGCAGGGGAAAAGGACAGGTTGCTTACCTGTAACTGTAGTTCTTCGAGTGGTCATCTGTGCAGTCACACATATGGGCTCTGCGCCTGCGCTGAGACCGTTCCGGAAAATTCTAAAGCTGAGGTAGACTGGGCGGGAGCCCCTCCCCCTCGCGCGTGCTCCTTAGCGCGGCTCCCGCCCATTCCCTCAGTTCCTCTGAGACCGCCTATTGCGGCCCCATGAACCGAGAGATACTCACTGTTGGTATTGACATTCCCTTTTATAGTAATACCAAAAAAAAAACAACCATTATCATTTAGAAATGACATGAATTGGAGCAATACACACCCAGTCTCCACTGGCAGGTCCATTGAAATCGATAATGACGCCAAGCGGGGATGGATGGGTGGGTTGTGTGACTGCACAGATGACCACTCGAAGAACTACAGTTACAGGTAAGCAACCTGTCCTTCTTCTTCGTGGTCTCTGTGCATCACACATATGGGCAGAGTAACAAGCTGATCCATCCGGTGGTGGGATGGCGGCATTGGTCACTGCAATACCGATGATAGAACCACCCTTCCAAAGGTGTTCACAGCCCGAGCTCAAATATCAAGTCTGCAATGCTTGATGAATGTCGATGGAGTGGCCCTGGTTGCTGCTCTATAGAGCTTTGGCCTTTCCCAAACACCACGGATGTTGACTGTGTTCGGGTAGAATGTGCCCTTACTGGGCCTGGCAACTGCTTGCATGAAAGCTGGTATACCAATGTAATAACTTCTATCTATTTGGCAAATTTCTGCCTTGAAACAGAAAGACCTGGGGATTTGCCACCATAACATACAAATGGTTGATTTGTTTGTCGAAAAGAAGCTGTTCGCTCTTTATAAAATGCTAGGGCATGTCGGACATTCAGTGTATGCATTTTCTGCTCTATGTCAGAAGACGGGTTTTGGAAAAAACGCTGGCAACACTATGTCCTGCCCTGTATGAAAAGTCTGAAACCACTTTTGGTAGTAAATTGAGATCTGGATAGATGACTATTATGTCCTTATGAAACACCATATAAGGTGAGTCTACTGTGAGTGCACAGAGTTCGCCAGATCTTCTTGTCTTTCATGTGAGAAACCTGTGATCAATAGTCGCTAGTGGTTCAAAAGTCTTCTGAGTCAGTGCACGCCGCATCAGAGGCAGATTCCAGCCTGGCACCAAATTCCTGATTGGAGGAATGATGTTCTTCAAGCCTTTCAAAATTAAGGTTTCGCCAACGGATGTGTGAAGATTGACCCCGAGGTAACATAAGGCTTAATGGCTGAAATTGCTGCCAAGTATACCCTTATGGAGGATGATTTTAAACCTCACACCATCAGAGCATGCAAATATTCCAGTACAGTTTGTACTGTGCAGGATTTAAGATTTTGTTTACATTTCCTAGCATAAGATGCTCTCATGTACGGCTTGTAGGCAGCTTGCAGGACAGTTTGTAACGGTGACGGTAAGTCTTGGGCTAGAATAATCGAATCTGCCATGCCATTAATGCTAGGCTATCCAAATCTGGGTGCTGGATGTTGCTTTGAGCTTGAGTTAGCAGTGTTGGCACTATCGGGAGCAACTGGTATTCTCCTTCGGAAAGGTGCAGGAGCTGGGGGAACCATGGTTGCCGTGGCCACCACAGTGTTACAAGAATGCAGTCTGCTCTGTCCCTCCAGATTTTTGAGATGACTCACATCAACAGAGGAAGAGGTGGAAACATGTAATACAGATGACCCGCCCATTTCATCATGAAGGCATCTGTGATGAGATTGGGATCCGATGTTGCCCTGCTGCAAAAAAGATGGTAGGCCATGTTTTTGGAAAAAGATCTACTTTCGGTTGACCCCAGATTGAGAAAATTCAACTGCGAATCTCTGCATCCAGTTGCCACTCGTGTGACTGCATGGAGACTCTGCTTAGAGTATCTGCTAGTGTGTTGTTTTTCTTGCGATGCGAAGCACCATGAGAGACATGGGTCTTGGAATTGTCCAGTTGAAAATTCTGAGGGTCAGCCTTGTGAGTTGCATCGACCTCGTTCCACCCTCTTTGTTGAGGTAGGCTACAATGGTCATGTTTTCTGAGACAACCTGGATGTGTTGGCTGTGAAGAAGAGACTCTAGTGCCTTCACGGCATTCCACTCTGCCATCAACTCCAATATACTGATGTGCATCTTGCACTCAACAGAGTTCCACGTGTCTTAAGCTACGTGGCCTGCACAATGCGCTCCGCATTTCAGGAGGGAGGCGTCTGTTGTCAGAACCCTCGGAGTTAGTGGATGAAAAGGCACTCCTTTGATGAGAACGCTCTTGCTCATCCGCCACAACAAAGATGTTTCGGTGTTCCGTGGAATGGTGAGGTGAGTGGAAGGTGCCTGTCTTTGCAGGTCAAAGGAGCGGATAAGCCAGTTTTGAAGAGTTCTCATGTGAAGGTGGGCATAATGCATTACTTGCACAGTTGATGCCATATGGCCGAGAAGACGTTGGATCAACCTTACTGAGGACAAAGGAGCTCGGTACAGGCATTCCGAGATGGTAAGTATTTTGTCTACTCTGTCTTGAGGTAGAAATGCCCAGCCATCCTTTGGATTGAGAACTGTTCCTATGAAATTCAGTTCCTTTGCAGGATCGAGGACTGACTTTTTGATGTTTAGACATAAGCCGAGATCATCGAGCATGGACAAGGTTGTCTGAAGTGCAGACTGAAGACGTAGTCTGGATGAATAGACGACCAGCCAGTCGTCGTGTCCTGTGTATTTGCCAAGGCCAATGTAGTCGCCAAGTCCTCTAAAATTCGAGAGGAGTCAAGAAACTCCGTTTCACGGAAGACTTGGCTTTCTTAGGGCCTTGGTAATGAAACTGCGGGAAGCATTCCTTAGTCCTGCAGACTGACTATCATGTGAACATGCATCTTGTCCTCCCATTTAAAAAGAGGTTGAAAAGGAGCTGTGGAAGATGTGAACCTATTCCACTGTCACGGCTTGTACTGCCTATGCCTTGGCAGTGTACTGAAACTCATATTCTGGGCATTGACGCTAGCCTTTTGGACTGTGTCCAAAGAATCATCCATATTCTCATGGAATAGACCTTCCTCATCAAACAGGTCTTCTATGTGAGCTTTAACATTTGATGTTAGCCATACATGACGTCCAAGTGAGATGGTACTAATCAGAGACCTGACATGGCAATCAGTTTGGTGTCTGGCGTTATTCATCTGCAGGGTTGCCATACTGATGACCTCCGCTTGTAGTCTCTTGCCAAGTCTCTCTTTTCCTCTGGGAGGTAATCACAGATGTTCCCTAACTTTCCAGTTAGGGATAACTGATACCTCACCATAATTGCCTGGTAGTTGCTACCGTTAGTAGAATAGATGTTGCTGTACACTGGGTCTTCTATCTCAGGTGTCTCGACATTAGTTTCTATGCCTAAGGCTGCCATCATCTTCATCACATGGTCTGCAAATGTATCTAGGTCTTCAGTTGGTAAAGTGGACAGTTTATATTCCACCTGCAAATCAGGAGAAGAGCCTAGTAATTTGTACACTGCAGAAACTGAGTCAGAATAAGGCAGGTTCTCATCAATGTTGAGAGCGATGTTCGATGTAGACAGAGACCGCTGGATGTCAAGAGCGAAGTCGTTGACAATCTGGTCTCCTCGATGTCGAGAGCGATGCTCATGTCGACAGAGGCCGCTTGATGTCGAGAGCGACGTTTGATGTTGATGGGTTCTCTTTGATGTCGAGAGTGATGCTCGATGTCGAGATTGATGCTCGATGTCGATGGAGCCCGCTCGATGTCAAGAGCGATGTTCGATGTCGACAGAGTCCCGCTCGATGTCAAGAGCGATGTTCGATGTCGACAGAGCCCTCTCGATGTCAAAGCGATGTTCGATGTCGACAGGCTGTGCTCGATGTCAAGAGCAATGTTCGATGTCGACAGAGCCCTCTCGACGTCAAAGCGATGTTCGATGTCGACAGGCTGCGCTCGATGTCAAGAGCAATGTTCGATGTCGACAGAGCCTCTCGATGTCAAGAGCAAAGTCAACAGGCTTTCCTCGATGTCAGGAGCAACGTTCGATGTCAACAAGGTCCTCTCGATGTCGAGAGCGATGTTCGATGCTGACAGGCTCTCCTCGATGTCGAGAGCAATGTTCGATGTCGACAGAGTCCACTCGATGCGATGTTCGATGTCGACAGAGCCCGCTCGATGTCAAGAGCGATGTCGATGTCGACAGAGCCCGCTCGATGTCAGAGCGATGTCGACAGGTTCTCCTCGATGTCAAGAGCCACATTCGACTGTCGACAAGAGCCCTCTCGATGTGGAGAGCGATGTTCGATGTCGACAGGCTGTGCTCGATGTCAAGAGCAATGTTCGATGTCGACAGAGCCTCTCGATGTCAAGAGCACTGTTGACAGGCTCTCCTCGATGTCAAGAACAATGTTCGATGTCGACAGAGCCTCTCGATGTCAAAGCAATGTCGACAGGCTGTGCTCGATGTCAAGAGCAATGTTCGATGTCGACAGAGCCACTCGATGTCAAGAGCACTGTTGACAGGCTCGCCTCGATGTCAAGAAAACTTGTTCGATGTCGACAGAGCCTCTCGATGTCAAGAGCAATGTCGACAGGCTGTGCTCGATGTCAAGAGCAATGTTCGATGTCCGATAGAGCCTCGCGAACTGTCAAGAGCGATGTTCGATGTCGACAGGCTCTCATCGATGTCGAGAGCAATGTTCGATGTCGACAGAGTCCGCTCGATGTCAAGAGCGATGTCGACAGATTCTCCTCGATGTTGAG